>PGOM01000002.1:692035-702446 GCA_002921335.1 Paratrypanosoma confusum | reverse complement strand
CTACTGGGCCATCTTACAGGCGGGAGATGCCGGCTTCCAGCAGCGCCACACGCTCCATGCAGTGCGAGATTGTGGCGGGACACCCAGTTCGGGGCCCAAACGTCGCCGCCACGTACCGCAGGAAGGAGTGCATGGCCGCGAAGTTCCAGTTGGTACTGGAAAGCAGCATGCGCTCCATGTGCGCATGCCACCCGGCGTCATCGTCACCGAAGAGGGCGATCCGATCCTCGCGCGGCACAAGGCGATTCAGCTGCGCCACTTGCTCTTCAAAGCAGTCTACCATCTTCGCGATGCAGTACGCATTGCACCAGTTGTGATTTATCGACGTCACTACAGCAGAATCCGTCGGCGACGTGCGGCCGCTGCCGTGATCGCGGTGGGCCGAGGCGCCAGGAACGTTGTGAACTTGGTGATAGTAGCGGCTGGGCACGAACACGAGGTCTCCGGGCTGCTGCTCGAACACGGCAAGCCGGATTCCACTCATCACACGGATATCTCGGGAACCATCGTGTGCCCCACGCAGGTTGTGCAGCAGGAGCTCGTTGCTGGCGTGGTCCACGGGGAAGTACCATAGCTTGCCCCCCCAAAGGTTGAGCGACCATGAGTAGGTGCCGTACACATCGTAATGCAGTGGCGTCCATGTCGCGGGCGGTCCCAAATATACGAAGCGAAAGTCGCTGCTTCCTGTGCCGAAACCAGCCAGTCGCTGCGAGTCTCCGCCCCCCTGCTCGGCTGACGCCGCCCCGCCCGACCGACTGACCCCCCGAGCGGCGTCGCAGAAGTTGTTAAGCCAATCCTCACCGAGGAATTCCGGAACCTCGTAGAGGGCGCTCAGCTCAGCTGCTGCGTGACCATCTGTGCCCTCCGACTCGCTGCGCTCTATCAAATCCAGCTGGTAGTGCCAGTCTTTCAGGTACCATGCGGCTGAGCTGCACGGCACCGGCCCGCCTTCGGTGCGATGTGCGCCCCATGACTCGAGGACGCGGCCCAGTGAAGTGTACCGCAGGCAGCCATCGTCGTCCGCTTCACACGTGACGCTCTCTCCTGATGCTCCCCCTGCAGGACCCCGCCCGTACACCGGCACGCGATGCGCCGGTCCGAAGGTCTTCAGAAGGGCTTCTGGTGACAATCGGCGCCGCATGTCCGACAGCGAAAAGCAGGGCTCACTGCTACCACTGAGTGCTATCCCACGTCCCGAGGGGCTACTGGTGCTGCTGCCTCGACGCATTGCGTGGCCTGCATTGCGAATCAGTGCCGGGCGATTGGGTGCAAGGCACGCGTCGCGGAACTCTGCGTAGGTTAGGTTGGTGGCATCCAGCTCAGCGACACCTTCCATGCGAAAAGCCCCGGCGCCAGTCGTCTCAGATCAGGTCAACACCGCTTTCACACCGCAGTTGTTGCATATGCCGCAGTTCACTGCCCTCAGGCGTGACGTCTAGGTGTGCGATACCTGCACCTTCCCCGCTCTCTCTTCTCATGGCAGAGCAGGCACACCAGCGGCAGTAGTCGCAGTGGCGTGGCACGGCCGCAGTTCACATACATCACCATTCCCTTTCGGAAGCGCAAGCTACCTTCACCACCACGTCGCACGCAGCATCTGCGTTCGTCCGACGGTGAAAGTTGCGTAGAAGGGTACGGGGCAGCGGAAGGGGGAGGGAGGAGGGGATGCGGGAGTGAGGGTGCAGGACTGCTGGCCCGACTGAGGGCGCGATCCACGGCTCCACGCGATCTACCCACTGCTGTATGCTTGGCTAGGAGGGCAGGGGTGCACATCCAGCGGAGGGGATGGCTTAGGGTGAGGATTGGAGGCCAAGAAAATTGTGCGATAGCACCATGTAGGCCACCACCGCACCCAATTCCACTCGGAGCCCCTCCAGACAGGCGCACGCCTCGACGAAGGTCCGGTGGCGCGCAAAGGCCTCGGCAAACAGCGCATCCCGCTCATCTTCTTTCCGCGAGCGGATGGCATTGCTCTCGTTGGTTTGGGGTGACAGCGAGAGTTCGGCGGGAGACTGGCCACCAGAGCTGCGGTCCACGGCGAAGGAAAGGGGGCCCGCGGCGCTACCCCCACCAGTGGCAAAGTACCATTGGCACAGCTGCAGTCGTGAGTGCTCCAAATTCCCCACATGCTTCATGAGTCGTGCCTTTTTCTTCACGGAACTCGACTTTTCAACGGCCCCACTGGCACTGGATGCGGGGTCGGGGACAGCGGGAGACGTGAGGGACACGCTCCGAGGGTCGGCGTGGGTCACAGGGACTGGCTGCTCCTCGGACTTGGCGTGGCTTCCTCGCGCCCACGAGAAAATACTGGTGTGGCTGGACAAAGGACCAGTGCGCGCGGCTGCCGCTACCGCCGCCGCCGCCGTGGCTACCTGAAGCAGTTCGTCCTCGTCTAACTCGTTGTCGATGAGCGAGGCGAGCTTGTGCAGGGAGTGGTGCAGCCTGCCGTGCTCGGTGTCCATCAGCGTGTAGAGAACGCGGAGATCTGGTAAGAGGCATATTGTAGTGATGAGCTCCGTCAGCTGTAGGTTGACCGCCATCGGTAGATCGATCATTTGGGAGAGCAGCGAACAGATGGCAGTGACCGTAGACGCTTGGTGGGTGCTGGGGTGGAACCAAATGTTTGCACGGCCACGGCCGACGATGCGGGCGAGCGGCACTACTGGTGCCGTAGGCGATGGAGTTGAGCCTCGCCAACCATCCGGAGAGGACTGGTGTGGACCCATGCCACTGCTACCTCGGGCCGATTCCTCGGCGCCCTCGTCACCCACGGCTAGAAACCGCGCATCGATCGGCAGCTGCAGGTCACGCTGCCGCTGCACGAGCAGCGCGGCGGGAACATGTGCCTCGATAGCCAGCAGCTTCTCGAGAACATCACGGCAAAAGGCATCTTCGGTCGATCCACACACGCTGCCTCCGCTGACACGCTTTAGCCGTGCCGGGAAGCATTCCTCCAGCAGGATCGGCGGGGCCGCCACGTGCGCTGAGAGGGTGACGTAGCGGCTCTCCGCAGTGCAGAGCCCACAGGAGTGAAGGTATGCCACGAATGCGCGCCGCCGCTCCATCCGGCGCTGCGATTTATCCACGCGCAGCTCGGTCGGAATCGCCACGTGGTGGCTCTCACAGGGACTGGGCAGCTCGCCTTTGCCACCAGCTTCGTCACCGGGGCCTGGTGGATCGGCAGACGGTGATTCGCTTCGACGTGCCCCAGCCCAAGGCGCTGCACGATTCACAAGGTCCTTGAACTTCTTCCGTACCCCACCGAGCGACTCCATTGGGATATGAAGGGCAAACTTGAGGAAGTGGTAGGGGGCGACTGTCGCGATACTATTTAGCAGCATTAGGGTTGCCTCCATGGCCGTCTGCGCTTCTGCGTTCAGTCGCTTCGCCGCAACCAAGCGCTCCGCCTCCACAAGCTTCACGACAATATGCTCGTCTAAGAACGACGAGGTGTCTGCTGCCTGTGAAGATGGCACAGCGAGCACGCTCCCTGTTTTCAGGTCAACACGTGCCTCGAAGAGGGTTTTGACGAGGCCTAACACGAGGGGTGTGATTCCCCCGACCTCACGCACCATCGTGGCGAACAGGACCGCCATGGAGGAGTAAACGCGGTGCTCCGGGGCGCGGAGTAGCGAGAGTACGGTCTCGCGCGCGATCCGCGCCGTAAAGAGGTTCTCGAGGTCCCACGCCTGAGCCACACGAGGCGCACGCAGAAGCAGCACCCCCCAGAAGCGGAGAAGGTCGAGCAGGTAGGCGAGCTGCACCCGGCTCTCCCTGTTCTGGGGTACCTTGCACAGAGTGAGCAAGGTCGTGCGAAACTCGGCCACGGTGGTGTGCGCGACTGCCGTCTCCCGGGATACGGTGTCTTGCACCTGCTTGTTTGGACACCTTGCTAGGGCCAGGGCGGCCTCGAGGGCAAGCCAGCTCGCTGCCTCGCGCTGCGGGAGGCAGAGCCCCAGGGCATAGTCACGAGTGTACACCTCGAGGTAATCCAAAGGAAGCAGCCGATGCACCAGTGGATGACCGTCGACTTCGCGTGCCACAGCGGGCGGCTCATGATCGGCGGGCCCGGGAATCACAGCTCCGCGCCGCTCCGCGTCAGCAGCAGCCTGTGAGGCGACCTGGGCCACGCACTGCTCCGCGGCACTCGCGCCTGCCTTATCAGGGTACATGAATAGATGTGCCACTTCGCGCCTCAGCTCGATTTTTCGCGCGATCGCAGAAAGTAGACGCACGAATTCGAGGCGGTCTTGGTACCGCGACGCCGTTGTGGGACCGGTGGCGCCGCCCAGCGACTGGGCTCCACCCCGACTAGCTATCTGGCCGTGGGGCAGGCCAGTGTCGGATCTCGGCAGGTATGCGGCCGGGTGGCCCTCCTCACCCTCGCCCCGCAGCACCTCCTCGGTGCTCTCGTTCGCCGGGTGGAGCACGTGACCTACTTTGCGGATGACGTCGATCAGCGGCACAGTAACAAGCTCTTCGTAAAGTTCCAGCAGTGACGGGATCGACTGGAAGCCTCTCTCGATTGCTGACACAACATGCTCACGAATCTCCAGATTGTTGCTTCCGCGCCCGGTAGCTGCAACTTCGCCGTCTGGCCGCCGCGGTCGGGCGAGAAGCTGAGGCGGGAAGAGGTCAGCCTCGTTGAGAAATCTCGTGAGAAAGCGGAGAATTACCTGACGCGAACCCACCGGGGAGTCTTGCTTCGCATACTGGCAGAGCGAGAGAATCAGCTCCGCACCTTCACCGGCGGCAGCAGCATCGACAGCCCCTGTGGCTACCTGCTCCGGTGCGCTGTCGGAGGACTTGCCGCGAAGCGACTTCCCTCTTCGTGGCGTGCGGGGACTGCACGCCCCCACACGATTGCTAGTCATCATCACCCCCTCCTTGCCCTGCTCCACCCGAGGAGACCGGGGGACTCGGGCAGTGGGTGACTGCCCCCCGGGTGCGGCCGCATTGCCAGCTTGTTCGCTCTGGCGTGCTGGTGACTCCCCCAGGAGGAAGCAATAGCACGGCGGCAGCTTGGGCGGCCCCGCACCGCCTGAGGACGTGGTGAAGCGTTCTTCACCACCGTAAATACTATCGGTGGCCTCCTCCTTGTCCAGACGCAGAAGCTCGACAATCGTGTTCAGCGAGGCTTCCACGACCGGCAAGCCCTCTCTGCCCCGCTGCTGGACCTCCGCGTCGCTCAAGCAGCTCTGGATCCCGACGTAAAAGGTCTGCACCTTTTGCCACTCTAGCTTCAGAGCGCATACGCGAGAGGCCATTGCCACCTCTGGGGCCCCGCTGTCGCCCTGGGGTTTCCCCGAGCGACTTATTTTTTTTGGCATGCGTCGACTCCTTTGCACTGAGGGTGAGCTGCAAGTTCGGGCCACCCACCTCAACCCCTCGCGTGCCACGCTTGTGTCTGTCGTGCGGTGTGACCTGCCCCACTCGCCTGATCTTCACCTGTTGCCCCGACGCATGCAGTCACCTCTCGAGGCTCGAGGGTGATAATTAGAAGGCCCAAGCGGCGTCACACGACGCCAATAGCTTTTCTCCCCTCCTCCCCCACTTTCCCCCGCGAACGTCCTTCGTGCTCGCCCTGTGCATCTCAGCACTTGCATGCGCCGCAGAGATGTTTCACAGCAACTGTTAATAGAGTCTCCTTACGTTATTACGGGGCTTTGGTAAGCTTCCTCAACGGCGAAGGCAGTGTTAAAGTGACTGAAGAAGATGGGCATGACCGATTGGGTGCCAGTTACACGCCCTTCCCCACATCCTCGTCTTCCTCGTCGCTGCACTCCTCATCGCCATCTGTGTCCTCCTCCTCCGGTGGCCTACAGAAGAAGTGGTGCTGCTGATGATGAAGGGTTTGCCGGTTGGGATTCACTAGGTCGAGCCCTCCGTCCTCATCCGCGCTACCCTCGCTGTTGTCATCACCACTATCACCAGCTTGCTCCCTCGTCTCCACTTCGGTCAATACCACCGACGGAAGGACACTGGTTGTGGTAACCGTCAGCTGCTTAAACGTGGGTGCCCGCTCTGGCGCTACGCGCAGTGCCTCCACCGAGGCCACAGCCGCTTTGAGCTGCCGAGCCCACTCTGGATTCGCTGCGTAAAATGCATCCAGCTGCGCCGGCGATGGCTTGAGGATTACTGTCAAATCACGTACGACGATCACATCTCGTACACTAAGCCACATGACCTTTTTGAATTTACCCGGAAGGTGAATCACTCGCTCACAGACATGGTAGCGGCCTGCTACGTCGTCCCGATCAGCCTTCTCGCCTGAATGGGTTGCACCCGAAGCTGAAGCATCAGGAGGTCGCCCTTGCTCTATTGGGATCGGCTCGAAGTGGAGAGCATGAATGTGGTTGCTTCGTGGGGCCTCGAGACAAACAGCAAATGACTCGTTCTGTTTCAGCCCAGTCCAAGCATTACAGTCAAGGAACTGAGTCGTCAGATGCTTAGCACGGTGTTTCCTGCCCGCTCCGCTCATTTTCGTGGCGGTACCACACTCCTGAGCGCACTTCAACTATTCGCAGAGGTGGGTGCACCGTGTTCCACTAAGACCGTCGCTGAAAGCCACTCTGCTTCGCGCTGCGGTCGCCCCACTACAGCGGGGCAGCTTCTGTCACTGCATGTCGGTACCGCAGTCAAGGGAGGGAGAGCTAGCCGGGGGGGGTGGTGGTGGTGGAAGGGTGGTGGAAGGAGAACGAACGTTGAGGGGCCAGCTAAAAGTGTTTTCGGCAGAGCTTCAGGGGCCAGCATGGCGCAGGAATGGGGCCTTCCTCTGGCCCTCACGGAGGCAGTCGAGCTATCAAGACAGGGCTCTGGCCGGTAGAAGTAGGTGTTGGCCCGGAATGGCGTGGCTGAACCGCGCTACATCCGGCGAATGCATACAAGTACAACTGCAACAACAGCAAAAAAAAGAAAACAGCAAAAGAACAACTGGAGGCACGCCGGGATGGCCAGGGAGCAGCATTATTGCCTCCCCCCCCCACGATACGGCCTCGCAACCGTGTATCACTCCTCCGCACATGGTTGTGCCTTACTGAGTATCGTCCTTCAATCATCTTTTCTCTCTCTTTGTCTCTCTTTCGCTCGCACAATCAGTAGCCGCTTCGCTCTATGTCGTTCTCTTTTCGGTTGGCATTGTTCTAATACCATGACAAAAGCGCCCAATAACCATGGAACAACTTCTTGCGACTCGCCACTACTGCATGTCCAGCGCGATCTACTCTCCGTAGCGACCTCCCCCCTCCGTGAGCTTATGGCCATCCACGGTACGGAGGTGGGCACATAATGCGGTTTTCGACGAAGCGCTCACCGGTCCCCGCCTCGTCTTCCAGGCCAATGAAGCTGATAAGCAGCGTCATGTCATCCAGCTTGCCACCCTCGAAATACGCCCCATTCTCGATGCATCGACTCGCGTAGGGAGTGTTTGAATGGATGTCGTTCGCTGCGGCGGTGGCCTGGTGCAGGATTTCGTATGCCGCTGCATTCAGGCAACCGATCGCCTGCTCGGCCAGCGCCGGTGGGCAGGAAGATTGATACATCTCCACCATCTGAAGTACCGGCGCACAGTTGTGCAGGATACGGTTGACGATGTCCGCAACGTAGACGTTGTCAAAAATGCCATCGGATCCCATGATCACCACGTCACCAGCCTTCACTTCGCATTGATATAGGTCCGCGTTCGCGGGGGTGTCGGTGCTTCCGGTGCCCAGCTGGTAGGGAAAGTCTACGTCGTGGACTTGCTCCTCGGTCTTCAGGATAATTTCCCCCTTTCGGGCAATAAGGAGCGTGCAGTCGCCAACATTGGCGACATACAGCTGATTCCCTAGCAGCGACGCCACGAGCGCCGTGCTAGTCCCCACCGCCGCGGTGCGGCAGTGGTCATACGCGTTCTGCAGCAAACCGAGTGAAGGGTTCGGGTAGCAGGTCGGTACGTCCCCCAGAAAGTCATCGTTGATGTTGTCAAACATCGAGCGGGCTAAAGCGGCGCTGTACAGCCCCGCATCGACGAGAGCCTTGTCTTTCCACCAGCTTACTCCATCGAATATCGCCTGAACACCCACATGGGAGAAATACGCGTCTTCACCACCAGTCGCGATCTTCCGTGGGTGCGGCAACTGGTGGGCGACTCTACGGTAGAACCCGAGGTGCTGGCACCCTCGCCACAGGTGCGCTCCCCGCATGGTGGGGGAGAGTGATGCTGTTGACACTCCGCCGGCCCCACAGGACCGTGCTGAATGACGTACTGCGCTCTAGGCTCCTACGGAGCGTCGACGACGAGCTGCACCGTCGCAGGGGCTGCGGCAATGGGGGTGGGACACGGAGAGACTGGACACGGGCACCCGGCACGGCCTGCCGCGAGTCGGCGACGCGCAGCGGCCCGAGTGGATGGGGAGGGACCGGTGGGTGGTGGGCCGAACAACCGTACACACAAGCACAAGCACAAGCACAGGCGCACACACGCGCGCGCACGTCGACTCTGCGGTGGAGACGGCAGCGACACGAGCCCCACCCACTACTCTAATAGGCTAACGGGCCCCTCTCGACGACGACTCTCACACGCAAGGGGGCGCGCAAGTGAAGGGGGGCAGCGGGAATGGGGAGCTCCACCAGTGGGCAGAGCGAGGCACAGAATCGCAGGAAGAAGGCGACAAGGAGACGGAGGAAAGAACAACGCGGGCAACGGAAGACAATCCCCACCCCCGTCCCCTTCTGCCTCAGGCGTTGCTACTGCAGCAGCAGCACGTCACAAGCAACTGGCACCTCTCCTGCCCCCCACCCCACCCCAAAGACCGCCAGGGGAAAGTAGCGCTGCCGCACACACACGAAAAGGCAAAGGACGACCGGAAAGGGATGCAGGCCGTGGATATTCAATGCTGCGGCAATCGTTACCGAAGCAATTCCTTGCCTATTAATCGTTCTTTCTCTCCACCGATACCAATTCCTACGGCCAAGAGCCGCCTGGGCGCGGGCCAGGGTAGTCGCGGGAGAGGCTGGGAGAAGTTACGGGCAATGAACACCGGGGAGCCCGAAGGGCCACGTACAGAGAGAGAGAGAGAGAGAGAGCCGAGCCACGTGATGCGCACGTCCCCAACGCGGCGCCAGTGTCGAATCCACGGTGTTACGTGATGACGACGTGACACAAGCTGATGCTTTACCGCCCCCACGAACTGGGCCACCAACGCAGGTCCACTCGAGACTGGCAGGCCACCCAACCAAGCGACCTCACGTGCGGCGGCAGCAGCGACGGTGATGAGCCTCCAGAAACGTCACACCTGCGCACGCCACAGAGCTCTTAGCTTACCCACGGGTGCCTTTACTACATTTGTGATGCCAACCTCGCAGCCGATCACAGCGCCTATCGCTCCACGCCTACAATGTGAGCGAGAATGAACCACGCAGGACCTGCACCTCAAAAGAAAAAGGTGGCAGGAGCGAGCAAACGGCGGCGGCAGCGGCAGCACCATCTTTGGAATACAGGTTTCCAGAGTGCCCCCCCCCCCCAACTACCCCCCTTACCTCGCTTACCGCAATAAATGCAGCTCTATAGTGGCAAAGGGCAGCCCCTCAACGAATGGAAACGAAACGCACGGCCGCAGAAGGCCTACAAAGCAGCCCCAAGTAAGGCGATACAAAAGGCGATTCGTATGCCACGCCAATCCCTGAAACGCTGCAAGCCACAGGTCCTCAGGAAAATTCTACACGCGGCGATGCATTTCCGGACGTCTCCCTCGCTTGCAGCTGCCCGGTTGGCTGCCCTCCTAGCGGCTACAAACCCAGCGCTCACTCCCCACCAGCCAATGCCATCAAAGCGGCGTTGCCACTGGGACAAAGGAGTGTCTTCCACACGCGACCATGGTAGGCAGCCACGCCACGATGTACAACGCCCAGAAAAAAGTCGATCCAGCGCCACGTTGACAACCCTTCCACAGCGGCCATCAAATGAGAGCCCAGCCCCAAAAAGAAAATGGTACAGGTACACGAAAAGCACTGATGGAGAAAAAAGCGGCCCACAATCACACAGCCCATCGCAGATGTAACCATGCCAGCATACACAAACACACAGAGCCCACTAAACACGCACAGGCGCCGACGCGTCAGCGATCCCTCTAATAGTCGGGAAGGATGAAGCAATGGCGAGAACCTCACAGTCAACAAGTTTAGCGACGAGAAAAATGGCACAAGTTCACGTGCCACGACATTCCCCCACCTCCCTTCACCAAGCAGACCGCCACGTAGCGTAGCCCAATGCAGTAATCTACTTCCGCTTTGCCGCCTTCTTCGCCACCTTCTTCGCTGCCTTCTTAGCCGCCACCTTCTTGGCTGCAACCTTCGCCGCTACCATCGTCTTGATTGCCACAGCTTTCTTCGCCGCCTTCTTGGCTGCCGCCTTCTTCGCGGGTGCTTTCTT
>PGOM01000002.1:647346-664304 GCA_002921335.1 Paratrypanosoma confusum | reverse complement strand
GGATGGACCAACCCCCCGCTATGGATTTTGCCCGTTAACATGCTGATGAGAAGGGGGGGGGTGAGGCAAAGGTTTCGCGGCTGCTGCGTGCGGAGTTTCTGGTGGTGGTAGTCACTGAGATTGATGTGGCCCTGGCCTCTCTTGTGGTAGCTGGCACCAGTGGAGAGACAACTGCTGTATGTCCGACTGACACAGATGCAACTCTCTTTGTGCTCACGGTCGACTGGGTTGTCCGGAAGGCAGCCGTGCCATCGGGGATAGTATCTAAGCTGGTGCTCGGCACTGTCAGGGGTGTTGTTGAACCTTAACAATTGCTGCGGTCACGGAAGAAAAGCACCTCGTACCGTGCCTCTAGCAGGGTGGGTTATGTCACGCGCCCAGTGACTGACTGGCCCGCTGCGGTATCCACTAGCGCATCCCGTCTGTTTCAGATTGGACTGCGAAGTGGGCTAGAGGAAGTTGTTTGAGTGCTACAGGCACGTGGGTAGAGGGTTTGGGGATTTGTTAACGAGACGGAAAACGCCAAAACTGAGGATTGGCTTGCCAACTTTTCCTTAGTGGCGGTAATCGAGATGTTCCCTGAGGTTCGTACAGTGGCTTACTGCCATGATGCTAGCCAGAAGGTATTCTCGGATATGATGGCGCAGCAACATTTCATCACTTTCGCCAGCCACACCTATGACACACTCAGATCTCAGCGAACCAAGTCCCTCACTACAGCAACGGTTGAGAGAGTGGGCCTGAAGAGCGGGCCTCTCGCTTTGGTATCAGGCAGTGACTCCCCAGCACATCATTTCCCACTGCAGGTATTCTTTGAACCACTTTTCTTCACACCATCCATCGCCTATTTTGGACTGTGAGCTTGACAGTCTTGCTGTGCTGAATGGGTTGGAGCACCGTTCTGGCATTGAACCTGAAATCCGTGGTTGTCGCCGTTGTTTCAGCGGCACTCATCCTCTGCAGCTACATTACCTTGTGTAGACACCGGTATTGAATGGATTTACGGGGCCTTGTTTTTTTTTTTTTCTGTGTGGAATGGATGCTCCTGTGGTCGATGCTCCGCAGTACCTGCCCACTATCGTGGAAGGGTACCAGCTGCTCTTGCAAGGAGAGCACTCACTGCTGCAGTACGCAAGAGATTGTTTGAAGACTTTTTTTTGAAAATGCACAATTTTTTTTTTTTTTTGCTGTGCTGGTGAAGTAGCTAGTCTACCCTTAGGCAGTGCGGCAATCAAAGCAAGGAATATTGAAAAAGTGAATTGAAGAGCACTACAGTAGCTGTGTTTCCCTTCCTGAATTCCCCACTCATTGACGCCATGGATTTTTTCAGCATCGATTGCGAGATTCCGTTTTTAGAGTACAAGAAGACCATCCGCTTCCACGCCGAAAATTTTCACATTCCCACTCGGCCACCTGAGTCCCACTATGTGGTTGCAAACGCAGCTTTTGACAAGGCGGAGAAGTGTGCGGCATCGGGGTCGTACCCCTTAGCCTTTTTTTACTACTGGAGATGCATCACAATTATTGATAATTGTAAGCTGAGGACTAGTGTAAAGGAGGCATCTGGATTACTCAAAAAATGCTTGGATGCAATTACGGCTGTAGACGCGAAGGGCCTCCTCGTGTACTATGAGGAGCAAATCCAGAAAGTGCGGCAGAATGAGGAGGAGAGGAAGCACACCGTGTCCCTTCAGCTGCAACTCGATGCGGAGAATGCCGTAGATGTGAGTGGTGACCTAACCCTCGAGCAGAAAGCCCACCTGGCTCGGAGGGAGCAACTGCTCGCAAATGAGAACGCGAGGCTTGAGGCAATGCGCGCGATGCTTCTCGTAGGAACTCACAAGCCGGGATGTGGGCCGACTGCCGTCACCCCGCTTGGTAGCGCAGGTGGAGGTGAGGGTGCCAAAGAGTTGTCACTGGGGAATGGGCACCTTCCGGAAAAAGCCCCAGGGAGAGGGGATGGCTCTGTAGCAGTTCAGGTTCCAGGTCAGTCGATAGCCACACGTGATCGATTAGTTTTTCGACCGACCTCTGCTGAGGCGTCCCATTTTTATCGATCGTGGTTCTTTAGCGATCACTCGTCCGCTGGCTGCGCGCCGAGTTCCGTCCGGCGAGGAATCGTGAACTTAGGTAACACCTGCTACATGAACAGCGTGTTACAAGTGCTGGCCGTCTCGCCAATCGGTGAGTACTTTCTCACCAACAGGTACCTTGGTGACATTGTGGATGGTTCCACCGGGTCGGCACGAGTGACAAATACATTTGCGTTTGTGGTGCGCGAGTTACACCGAGAAAATTGTGAGTTTCCTGTTAGCCCGTCACCGTTCAAAAATGCCTTCGGTCAGGCTTCGTCCGCATTCGACAACTTTTCGCAGCAGGATGCTAACGAGTTTCTGCGCACACTCCTGGACAATATTCACTCAAACATCAATCTCAACAAGAGGGAAAAAGCGACGTTCACGGAGATCGACAACACGAAGGGAACGGATGAAGAGCTCGCAACTGAGTTCTGGAGACAGTACACAATGCGAAACAGTTCGGAAATCGTACGACTCTGCGCGTTTCAAGAGCGGAGCTTGTTGCGGTGCCCAGAATGCCGTAACTGCACTCGATCATTCAATACACTGATGGGGGTGGATGTACCGATTCCAGTGACCTCCTCAGCTGTGTGCATTGAGGATTGCCTCAAGGCGTATTGTGGGGAAGAGGTGTTAGACGCGGACTCCATGTACTCCTGCGCCTTTTGTAAGCAACAGGTGCGCGCGACGAAGCAGCTCTCACTTTTCAGCACACCTGAGGTCCTATTCATCACTATGAAGCGCTTCCGGTCGTATGGAAACTTCTCTGACAAGGTGAGCAAGCCTGTCGCGTTCCAGCATACCCTCAATTTAGCCCCGTTCCTCTGCAAAGTAGATCAGGGGGGCGCAGACTACAAGCTGGTTGGGATTGTCAATCATCAGGGAAACATTCATGGTGGGCATTACACGGCAGACGCCTTGGGTGAGGATGGATTGTGGTTCTCGTTCAGCGATGAGAGGGTAACCCAGGCGACAAAGCCGGATTTTCGCCTGGCGTACTTGCTCTGTTATGTGAAAGCCAACCGGAAATAGGGAGTGCAAGGAGAGGTAAGCCTGGACTTCTTATTCCAAAATTCCTCGTGGATCTTGCGAATTCCAATATTAAGTCCTCGACTTCCTATCGAATGATACAGATCTACCCTGTAAGACACAATGGTTGTAGACCAACAGCGGCACCGCTGCTCTACACTCCGCATGTACTCATTGATCTCTCAGCTGCGGGGTTCCAGCCTGTTCTTCGCACCCTACTGCTGCATCTCGCCTCGACGCATTCACACTTTAGTGGCCTCATCATTCGGTTCTTCGTGCTAATTTACCTATTGCGATTGCTGGCTTCTCTTGGCGTATTCACTTGCTTCCTTTCCTGTGCTGGTGCTGCAGTGGTGACGCAGCAAGCCTTGCTAGCGTTTACCATGGAGCTCAAGGGACTTTGATGATGCTCTCCACATCACGATAACTCCCCATTTTTTTTTTTTTGCTGTACACGGTGTCCAGACGCGGCTGCTCTAATGCAAGTCTGCGGTGCCTACTGCATCTTTATCTCTCAGCCAAGGTAATTGGTGCTCGCACGGTTGTTGGACATGGCACTCAGCTGCGCGGTGCAAGTTCCACTTGGGAAATGGCTCGTGAATACTGCAACTATTTTCTCTCCTATTTCCCCCTTCCTGCCTAATGGGATTTCTCACTGAGATGGACACACGTTAGATGCATGGGTGGAGGTGTTCATTCTACTGCTCTGGGTGTTGTCCAGCCGCTGTAGAATCTTCCACGTGCCTGTAGCGTTGGAAGTAGAGGGCTCTTAGCAAAAGCAATCTTAACCGTACCTTAGGAAAAAATATTGGAAATGGGCCATGCGTGCTCAAAGAAAAAAAATGCGGAGGATCTGGAGCAGCTGAGGGCGGAGCGGGAGAGGCGTTTGGGAATGTCACTAGATGGAGTGAGGTCGTCGCTGCGTTCATGTTTATCGCGCCGAAAGATTTATCCAGACTATGGCCATCTTGAACTCGCAGGGGGAAAGAAAGATCGTAGTGCGCGGCCTGCATCTTCCCTCGCAACACCAGGGTGGACCGGGCCCATGCTGCTACCAGCGCAGTATCCACCTTCCCACGTAAATCGATTGCATTCGAAAGCCTCTTCCATTAGCCTGCGGTCTTCAGTGCCTCCAGTAGCGCACATGCGTGTCCCCACGTCTCACTCGATGAATTCTTTTGCCCTTTCACCGCCAAACATGCGGCAAGTCGGGCCACGAGGCCCAGCCCTACCGGGTACAGGGCAGCAAGGTCCTGTGCGCCACTTTGCGAAGACTCATGCTCCGCTAGGCCAAAGACGACCTGCCTCTGCCCCTGGAAGACGCATTCCACTTGACCCAGGCAACAGGTGTCCTCTGCCCCGGCGTGAGAGCTTTCTCACCTGGGATGATAGGAAGAATGTCTCCCCCAGCCGAGCTACACAAAGCGTATCCCCAATTCTGCTGCGCCAGAGGTCCAGTGAGGTGCCGGTATACCAGCGATCGATAACCCCTCAGAGCAAAGCATCGTGGCGTCGCTCTTCTCCGCATCGCGGGCCGCGGGGCAGCAGTCGCCACAATTTTAATTATAGCAGGCGATCAGTGTCACAAGGGAAGCATAATAGTCGGCACGGTAGCTCGGCGAGTGTCTCAAGTGATTCTTCGGCGGATGGACGCTTTTCCGTAGGAAGCATTCGGCGAGCCCCGCATCACACCCCGGTAAGAATACCGACGGAGCCGGGGCCTCACAAATCACAGGGCACTACCTATGGTGGGAATGTATCACATCAGCCCGCGCCGCTGAAACCGGTCATGAGGCAAGCACTGAACTTTCTCGCGGCTGAAGAGGTGCACGATCGTGCTCAGATCGCTGGTGAGGAGCTGGACGCGCTCTGTACCATCCAAGGTGAGCTGCGCTACGCAATGGAGATGGAGAACATCCGAATTGCAGCTTTCGAGACCTTTTCCCTGGAGAAGAGATCCCGTGTGGCCGTCTCGGAGCAAGAGCGAGTGGAGCGTGACATGCTAATGTACTGGCTTTCGCAGACCCTTGAAGAGGCCCGACTCGAAGAATTGCTCAGAGAAACTCAAGCACGGCAAGCTTCTGTGCGCTCCAGTGGGCGGGCGTCCGTTTTTAGTGGTAGCGCTCGATCCCCCGCCCACCATCGTAGTATGCAAGCTGCAGGAGGGCCGACAAACAACGGTACCTCCCTTGCTCCTTCACCACTGCCGCCTCCCCCGGCCAGTTTTGCGTCCAGACAGGCTTACTGCGACCCGTGGGGCAGCAGCACACCGAGACATGAACGTAAAGGAGCAGCCGGTGACCACTCGGAGGATGACGAGATGATATTTGTACATGGAAGGGGACCCACCGGTACAATGGGTATGATAGTGGGAGCCTACTCCCCTGAGCAGCAACTCACTGAGGGTAGACAGCCCGCCACCCATCTGCTGCCCGTCTTCCATTCCGGGGGAGGTGAGAAGCAGGCTGGAATGAACACAACTCCCCCACGTGCTCATCCCCAGCGTGGCTATTCCTACAGCACTCGGGCCTACGGGGCCACGGCTGAGCGCTTCAATGATGTACCTTCACCACCAGCCGCACAAGGTCTTGATCGTGTCGATGAACAGCTGCTAGAGAGCAAGATTCAAAGACAGCGAGAATTGCTGGAGGGCACTCGCTCGCATTACGCTGAGGGGAGTGAGGTTGCCGTGACTTCCTCGTCAAGGGGCCCCTCACGTCATGCTCCACGACCCCCATCTTGGACCGAGGAGTATGCCCACGTAGGCTCGATTCCGTCCAGCTACAGGAGGCACCATAGGCACGAGACCGAGCGCAGCGAGGCAGAGCTACTGCGCGAGAGTGGCGTGGGGCCGAACGGCTACTTGTATCATTCTCACCTTGGCGACACAGATGCCACATCAGCAAGAGAGGCAAGTGAGCTTGCGATCCGTCGGCGGCTTGCTGCCCTAAGCGAAATTTGATGTGGTACCAACGAGGACAAAGCTACGCTGCCCCCTTCCCCCAATAGGAGTTTATGAGAGACACCCAATGCGACAGTACGGGCGGCGCAGGGGCGCCTCAGGGGCGCCTCAGCCCTTTGTTCCTTTTCCTCTATCTCTCTCTCTCTCTCTGTAGAGCTAGAGCATGGATACAGGTCGGCTCGTCGCTGTGCCCATTCCATCCCTCCTCCTTAAGTTCGCAGTAGCAATGTTAGAGCAATCACGCAATGTACGCACCGCTTCCCTTTTTCACAAAGCAGTTGATTCCCTCTGAAAATCCCAAACTTCAGCAGGCTCACTAGCTATGAAGAATGGGTAGGTTGAGTACTACCGTGGCTGCTTATTTCTACTGATCGTGCCGGTCCCCTGCTGCTCTGCTGGTTTGAATGAGCATCCATATGGCAGCCCCTTTCCATTTCTCACTCAACTCACCCTCTGGGATGATGAAGACCGCTGTGCACCCCACGACACGTCGCAACCGTTGAGCGTGCGATGCTGTGGGTAGCGGATCTTGGCCACTAGTTTTTCTTTGACACAACCCCCTTGTATTTTTACCACGGTGGAGAGCAAGCGAGCTAGGGGGGAGGTTAGGCGATCATGCGTACACAGAGAAACTTCGCTGTCGTCTCTCTGGGACGCAACTGGCTGAGGCCGTGCTCGAGTGGAGTGTTGGCCTCCTTTGTAGCTACGCGTGCGCTTCGATGTATTGCGAAGGTCTTCCAACCCAACGCCGATGCGATTAGTAGTGTGCTTGCACGAGCTGCCTCTCGCGATTATGGGGTCTGCTGGTGGTTTCGCTATCCATACTTGTCCCTTTTGAATCCTCCGTGTTGATAGGTTCGCAAGCCAAAGGCGTGTGCTCACTGTTGGACAGGGGTTGGGAGACATCGGGCTGTGCCCCTTGGGCCTCACACTCTCTGTTTGTGTACTCTCGGTGGGTGCTGATGTGAGCAGGTGCCATACAGCGCTTCCTGTTTTCTTCCAGAAATAGAGAAGGCGACCTCGGCTTCTTCGCCTATGCTCGAAGGAATGGCGAGCGAGTAGCGTCTGCAGCTCGCAGTGGTGTGTGGCCCCCAGTACAGGGTTTCTTGCTTGTTGCTACGGCTGCTGCGTGCATTGGAGACGCAACTTTCGGAACTAGCTTGGCTCCTGCTCACGCGACACGTCTTTCGCCTTTCACCCTGCACAATGGCAAATCGTGGAGGATTCCTAGTGAACGTGGCGCGTCCCTGCCACGCCACACTGTAGAATTACTTTTGCTGAGCCGCTGAACTAATCGAACTGAGCCATGCTGCGACGTTTCTGCTTCCACCTAGCTCAGCGGCCCAGCTGTAGCACCTCGGCGTCGTCGCCGCTGCTTTCTGCCGTTGCCGATGCGCTTCGTGAAACTCCGAATCCCACACAAGATTCCCCATCTTGCACCACCTCTGGAGGCGTGGCAGGTTCTGTTGCAATTGCCCCGTTGCTAGAGGAGCCTAGTGTTGCTGTGAGGTCACTGCCATTTTCACCGCCTCCGCAGTGGGCCACAGAGCTGGCGCGACAGCTGGGAGTCACTTTCCCTCATCTCAGCCGAGACCAAGCTGTTCGGTACATGCAGTGCTTCATTCATCCAACATTCACTACAGGTGCGGCAGCTCACGCAACAATGCGTGCTTGGAGCGGTGTGGGGGATGCTATTCTGCTAGCCGCAATTAGCGACTGGGTAGTGCGCACGCTGCAGGGCGTGAGCCGTGACGAGCTCTTTGCGTTAGTGTCTTACCTTGCCTCTGACGCAGTGGTTGGGGGGGTTCTGAGAGATGCATGGAAGCTTCACCGCTTCATTCTTACTGACGCTTCCACGGATTTGCTACGCCCCAGCAAAGCAGGCAGTACACGAGGCATGGTCGGGTTGCTGGCCGCGCAGAAACGGCAACAACAGCTATGGGAAATGACTCCCGATTCTTACAGCGCGGAGTGTGTGAAGTCTTTCGTCGGCGCAGTATACCTTGAGGAAGGGTACGGGGCTGCATCAGCGTTTGTTACCCGTAGTATTTTACCGTCTCTGCTCTGAAGGGCCGCGCGGCAGAGAGGGGTACCGTCGCTTCCAGTGAGGCATGGCAGCCGCGGTTCACGCTCACGGGTTCACGTACTACGCCGTTCTGTGTAAGGTTAGTGTATTGCATGGCTCGGTCAATTCGCGACCAGTCTTAACCCTATCTTCCAACTGCGGCAACGTGTACGCACCTCTTCTCCACTGGTCTGGGGACCTTAGCTGAACTCCTTTCTTTGCTCGCGCCAGTGCCTGCTTTTTTTGACATTGGCTTATGCCCAGAGGGGCCGCGTGCGTGTTTGTGTGTGTGTGTGTGTGTCTCAGTGGCTTAAAGCTACAAGCAAGTGCTGCTTCCCTGCACACATACGACTTTGGGGGGGGGTGTCTTACGGTGCTTACAGATTTCAATCAACCGTAGGTTGTTCCCTTCGTTAACGTGGTTGAATATGTTGCCGCCGGTCGAGTCAGGGGACCAGCTGGAGCAGACTCCAGATAATAGGTCAGAGATGGAATGCTCCAGGACGCTTTCGGCTCGTGATGATTCTGATGGTGGTGGCAACGTGCCACTAACTGATGCGGATGATGTGGTGCAGGCCAAGCTGGTGGAGTTGGGTGGGTTCACGTTTCCAATTGCCGAGCAGCCCGAGGACGACCCTACCGGCAAGAGGGCGTACTGCAGCGCCTGTGAGGCTATCCATAAGCAGTCGTACATGAAATTTCCGATTTCCAACGTGATTGAGCAGATGGGCGATAGTGTTTTGTGTCTGGACTACGTCGGCTTGGGTGACAAGGGATCTGTGGCGCTGGCTGCAGCACTCTGTGTCAACACCTCCGTAGCCGAGCTTTCACTGATTGGTAACTGGATATCATCGGTTGGTGCTGAGGCCATCACCAAGGCCATTGTAGAAGCGCGGCGGATCACGAAGCTGGATTTTAGTGAGAACAAGCTGGGGCTGCCTGTCTCAGCCGGCGGCAAAACCGCTGGGGCCGTCATTGCCGAATTGCTAGGTAGGGGAAGCAGGATAACGTCACTCAGCTTGAGAGACAACAGCCTGGGTAACCGAGATGTGGCGGCGTTTGCTGACACTCTTGTAGAAAACAACGTGCTTCAAGTCTTGGACTTGAGTTACAACTCGATCGGATACCGTGGAGCCGTTGATCTGGCTCGTGTGGTGGCCAATAACGGTGATCTGCTGGAGATTAATTTGCAGTGGAACCAGCTCCTTCCTACCGGGTGCTTGGCTCTGCTTTCTGATGGATTCCTGCTCAACAACACTATCAAGCGGTTCAACCTCAGCTGGACAGGGATGGATGACGAGTGCGCCGCGCTAGTAGGCCGAATTATTAGCGAGAATGCAACGGAGGAAATTATCATTGCTCACAACAGGATTACACGGGTGGGGGCCGAGGCCATCGCTCGCGGGTTGCGCAGCACGTCAGCGTTGGTGACCCTCATCCTCGACGACAACCCTTTGCACGACGCTGGGTGCTGTGCACTAATCCGTTCTCTTGAGTTCACCTCGACGATGAGGACTCTGGGGCTCCGCCAAACTGGTTCTGGGACCGATGCCACCGCAGAGAGGGGTCGCATCTTGTCCCTTAACGCTAATGCTGCAGTTACTCTGACAGATGACATTGTGCCAGGCACTGCTAGCATGGGAAGGGGAGATTCGAGGGATGCTGCGGCCGTCGCATCGCGATAATACTCTGCTTTTCTCCACGATGCACCCCCTCCGTTGTAGCATGTCTGGCGTATGCAGGCACCCACCGCATTCTTAGCGTCGGATGTTGGGGCTCCTTCTCTCTTTCTCTCTCTCTTTTTCTCTCGTACCATGTGAGCATAAGCCATCGAGCGACGCCGCGTGGGCATGTAAAGATGTATGTAATGGGGGACGCAGTGTAGTCGGCGGTGGCTCAGTGCACGTCAACGCGTACGCCCACGTTTCTCACCCCCAGTCGAGTGCTCGCTGTCTTTTTCCACCCCTCGCCTCTGGGAGCGCACACACACCTCAGACTGTACGGTTCGCAGCTGCGTCGGGGGTGCTGCCGTGGGCTACGCATGCTCTGCTTCAGGCGGATGCCGCGCCAATGAGGGCGTTACTATCCGCAAGTGCCCTGAATGCTTTGCTCGAATACTGTCCTTGCTATTCCCTACCTTGATCTCTGTGATGGCTTGCGCCACCACACTCGCGTCTGAGCGAATCTGCAAACATTGGCTTGCATTCCGCACCCACACAGCCAGAAGCTACTTCACCGTTTATTGAACCTGAGCGCAGCTCGACTTCGTTCAAGCACACCGCGAGGCCGCTTGGGGACGTGAAAATGAGCTCCATCGAGACGCTGCTTATGCGCTTTGAGATGCCAGAGGCGATCCCGGCGCTTAAGGAGATGAAGGTGGAGAAGGTCGTGGCCCTGCGTCGCCTGACGGAGGCGCAGCTGGAGCAGGTCTTCCCGGACCCAGTGAAGCGAATGGCGCTAATGGAAGCAATCAGCAACCGCGGAAACCACCAACCCTCCGCAGGACCACCGCCCATGGCGACGAACCCGCCGCAATACGCGGAAGCTGATGGCAGGTACGATGACGGCTTTGAGACTGGGCGAGGTGGGGGCGCCTCTCGAGGGCGTAGTGGGAACTCTCGTGGCCGCTCCCGCGGCGGGCGTGGAGGGCATGGCGGGCGCGGTGGCGGTGACGGTGATGGGGACATGCGGATGCGCACCTGCCGCCAGTTCTTCAACAATGGTTGCAAGTACGGCGACAACTGCCGGTACAGCCACAGCATGGAGCTGCTGAAGATGGAGCGGGAGGTGGGGGGAATTCCCCCCCGATCGAACGATAATATTGGCCAACACGAGAAGTACGAAGAGGCGGTGGACATCCCGGCGATGCACATCAAGTACCTCCTCGCCAACCGTGGCGCTGACCTACGGGCAATCCATGATCAGTTTAGAACATCCAACAAGCGCTTCGAGCACTTTGACGACATGAACGGAGTGCTGCCCCTTATTCTGTGCGGGCCGTCCGCGGCGGCAGTAACCAATGCCAAGGAGGCAATCCTCGCGATGATCGACAGGCTGATCGGTGTCCGCAAGCAGGGCCAGCAGATGGCACGCTTCCAGTACGCGCGGAACGAGCTGCAGGCGAACCAGCGCGCGATTCGACTGCTGATCATTGGCAACAAATACAACAAGGGCACTCCAAATGAGCTTTCTGAGAGTGTGCTGCAGCGTGTTACCAAGACGTTCCGCTTTGTGAAGCAGCAGGAGATTAAGCACTTCTGGGTGGGCAGCGGCCAGCATGACCGCGACAAGCTCGAAACGGTGTCGAAGATTGTCAATCAGTTGAAGGGTGTGCAGGCACTCCTCTTCTGCGACTCGCGTCGTGTTGTTAACATGATCAATGGCTCCCAGAAGCTCTCGCGGTACTTCAACGGCGCCACTCCCCAGTTCGTGTCGCGCGAGGTGACCAAGGAAAACCGTATGGCAGCACTGGAGGCCTTCAAGAAGGGCGAGGTAAACGAGCATGGCGTGAAGCAGCGACTCTTGGTCACCAGTGAAGACTATGCCAAGTTTGCCCGCAAGCACATCGTGCCCTACGTGAACTTGGTGATCAACTTCTCCGTGCCCAAGTCAGCGGAGCTGTACATGCTCCAGGCGATGGTAAGTGGGCGGCACGGAACACAGGGGGCCTCGGTTCTCTTTGTGAACACGTACGAGCAGCCCCTCTTTCACGAGCTGGAGAAAACCGTGCCATTCGAAGAGTTCAAGGATGAACGGAGCTTCTCGGAGACTGCGGCGATGCTATCATACGACACTACGGAGAGCTGCCTGACTCCAGAAAACGCTGACCCTCCGTCCAACTGGCGAGAGATTCTGCAGGAGGAGATGGCGGCAAAGGCGGCGGCACGGGAGGCGGCCTCTAAGTCCAACACGAGGGAGATGGCGGCATAGGGAGTGAATGGCGGCGAGTTGGGGCATGCGTGGGTGGGTGGACGGGAAAGGGTGGTAGTGCCACCGTCACTGACGGGTGACGCTGGTCGCGCTTCCGTCCCTGCAGCTGTTCCCCCAGCACCACGGGAAAAAGCTAACTGTGGCCTCGCCCTGATGATTCGAGGGTAGTGCCAGCTTTGGGTAGTGAATGCACAGAATACGGCGCTCGTGTGTGTATGTGTTCGTGTGTATTTCTGATTGTGTATGCACTTCTGGATGCGTTGTGGGGTATGAGCAAAGGGTTGTGGATGGAATGGGGTAGGCGTAGGGGTAGGGGGAGGGGTGAGGGAGAACTTATGTTCGAGTACCCCTGCGTAATGGTTTCGCGTGCGCAAGGCGTGAAGGTGTTTGACTGCCATGGCCGCTTCTCCCCTCCTTTCGCTAATGCGTGACTATCGACCCTTCCTTCCTTCACACCCACCTCGTCGTCGTCTCCGCGTGGAGCGTGGTGGCGTGGAAACGATGGCGGGCGCGCGGCACGTGGAGTCGAGGCGGTCGGTGGCGCATTGGGTGCCACAAGGTTGCGGAGGAGTAGTTGTTGCCAAAAGGTGTTAGTGGGCGATGTCTGGGCTATGCATGGGCCGCCATGTGGAGCTTGACGAAGGCGGTGTGGCCATGCTTAGGGTAGGGGGTAGGGGGGTTAGGGGGTAGTGACATCGCTGATGTGGGGATTGGAGCTCTGTCCCGCAGATTGGGCATGCACAGCACCCAGTGCCACTTCAGATCGGGTGGCGGCTCGTTCCGTGGTGGAGGCCACAGCCCTGTGAAGCACCGCTTGCACTCATTGCCGCAGCGCACATGCGGTTAGAAACGTTGTGGATTCAGGTTTCACTCTCAGGCGCGGCTTTGCCAACCTCTTTTGACACTGCCCTTCTCGTTTCTTCTTCAACTTCTGATTCTCACGTGAGGGAGGTCGGGCCGGCTCTAATTCGAGCTCTTGAGACGCTGAGGCAGCAGTTGCTTTAGCAGCGTTTCTGACGTCGTCGAACAGCTGGTTGCGAACGTTTCCTTTTGCAGGTGGCACCTGGGAGCTGTGCGTATGGGGGGAGAGAGCGCGATCGACGAAGAGCGAGGGGGAAGAACGGCCAGAGTGGAGCGGGGAAGAGCAAGGTTGCAGTGGAGAAGTGCGAGGCAGGCCTAGAGCGCCTGCAGCAAAGAGTGACGTGCGGGAGTGCTGTTCGAGTGTTGATGAACACCACGGGAGTGAATCGGCATGGTGGCATTTGGTTACGCGCGCGGATGGACGGGCCCTGAAGCTGTGGCTCCTGGCCTTGGCAGCGGGTGGGGTGTGCCCGCTGCTCCGGCTGCTGGAATCGTGGCACAGCGACTATTGAGCGAGCGCCGGGTATGAGCTTTCCGCCTTCACTCAATCTCCCCCTTCCTCTAACGCGCTAGCCACCGCTGCCGCCCCCACCATGGCTGCTCGGGTTTCCTCCGCCTCGCCGCAACTCACAGCTCTCTACCACCCGTGCGCTGTCGTGCCGCTCCGCTTCCCAATCATCCTTAGACCCATCACCTCCCCTGTGTACCAGCCGTCCCTCTTCGCTCCCACCCTGTCTCCTCCATGTCCCAACGCCGTCTCTATCACCTTCACCCACCGCCGTCTCCCCCCGTTTGCGTCTCTTCTCTATCATTCTGATTATTGGCCCCGCCCCCCTCGCCGCCGCTGCACGATTTCACTCTTTGCTAGCTGTCTTTGCTGTATATTGGGTTTGTTAGAGGGCGTGGGCTTTCACACCGGAGGTAGGATCCGTGTGAGAATGCGAGACAGGCCTGGAGGTCCGCGTGGTTTCTCTGGCCGAATACGTCCACTTGCGTTCGACATCGTGTGCGGCGACGGCATCGGCGAAGGTTTAGGTTGTGGTGAAGAGCAGGACGGGCCGAAGGAGGAGAGGTGGCGAAATGCATGCCATGCTGGTGCGCCGCCATCTCGCACAGCAACGACGGTGAACTGCGTTTTGTGCCGTACAGGCAGACGAAAGGCGGCAGGGTAAGAACAAAGTAGGGTGCGAGTGAGGAGCGGTGCTGAGTGTAGGTAGTGGTGGATGCATTGAGGGTGTATGGGATGCGTTGGCGCGGTGTGGGCGTTGCGAGTGCGGGAGCTGTTGTGTACCGGGTGACAGTGGCGACATCATGCCAGCACGGGGCCCCGTGACGGTGGGAGCAATGCACCGCGTGAGCGGCAGGGACGGTGGAGCGGCCTACTGGCTGGCGGCGGCCACTGTCGACGGAAGCAGGATGCCCTCCTTCCTTCCCCCTCCCCTTCCCTCCCTCAAAGTCCACACCTTGCTACCTGCAACGTTGCCTTCCATCGCGCGTCGCGTCGTTCTGGCTGTTCCACCAGCCCTAGTGCAAAGGCTCCGCAACTTGAGCGGTAATAGCCGTTTGGGGTGTGTGGGTTGTGTGAGAGAAGGGGGGAGGGGGGGATACGTTTGGGCACCATCACGCTTCTGTGGCATAGCTGCGAATTGCCATCTCGGACGAAGCAGAAGAGCCGAAAAGCCTGCGTGCGAGGGTTGATTTGTATCACCAGCCTGAACTAGGTGTGAGTGTGTGAGAGTGTGTGTGCGGGCGCACCGACAGGAAGGATTCCGCGTGCGTGACTAGGATGCAGGTGATCAAGAACGTCAATGTGGAGGTGGCTCTGAAGGAGCTAGTGCGGGCGGGCATCGCGAAGGCCTTTCCGTCGCTCAAAGCCGTTCCAGATGTGCTGATATCTCTTGGTCGCGTGACCGACTACCAGTGCAACAATGCGATGGGCCTGGCGAAGCTGCTTTCGCAGCAAACGCCACCTGTGAAGATGTCCCCGAAGGTCATTGGGGAGGAGTTGAAAAAGCACATCGCGGAGAACGATCTGATCGAGTCGTTTGAGCCAACCGACCAGGGTTTCATCAACGTGTCGATCCGCTCGGAGTGGGCGGCGGGCATGGTGGGGCAGGTGCTGAAGGCGGGCATTCAGCCACCCGCGGTGAGCCCCCAGCGTATTCTGGTGGACTTCTCGTCCCCAAACATCGCTAAGGAGATGCACGTTGGCCATCTCCGCTCCACCATCATCGGCGAGGCCCTCTGCCGAATGTTTGAGTTCTGCGGCCACGAGGTGCACCGGATCAACCATGTGGGCGATTGGGGCACGTCATTCGGCATGCTCATTCTGTTCTTGAAGAAGCAGCACCCAGATTTTCTGACGTCGCCCGTGGACATTGGAGATTTGACGGCTTTCTACCGTGAGGCGAAGGCGCATTTCGACGCAAGCGAGGAGTTTCGCGAGGAGGCCCGCCTCGAGGTGGTGGCCCTCCAGTCTTTAAAAGAGGACTCCATTAAAGCGTGGCAGATGATCTGCGACATTTCGCGCAAGGAGTTCAACGAGATTTACGAGCGTCTCGGTGTACGGCTCGACGAGCGTGGCGAGAGCTTTTACAACCCACTAATCCCGGACGTGATTAAAATCCTCGAGGATGCCAACATGCTGGAGGAAAGCGAAGGGGCGCGGCTCATCGTCAGCAAGGAGACGAAGCCCCTCTCCGCCCTCGCAGCAAAGGACGTGACAAAGCTGCTGACGCAGCACTTCGTTGCCGTGAAAAAGGACCGATCGGTGGAGTATCACCCCAACCTGATGGCTGCGATGACGAAGGCGGGCGTGCTGAAGGGTGAGCCGGGCGCAGAAACGGTGACACTCTCAAAGAAAGAGACGAAGCCATGGGCAAAGTTCGACCCCCGAACCGACATGGACAAGCTGGGCGTGGCGATGGAAAGCCTGTACAAAAAGCAGGTGGACCCGCTGCTCCTGGAAGTGTTCACGCAGGCGGGCATTGTGAAGGGTGACGAGGTCGCCGTGCCCCGCTTCAGCTTTCCGCTAATGATGGTGAAGAGCGATGGCGGCTTCAACTACGACACTACCGATGTTGCAGCGATGTACCACCGCTTTGTGATGGAGAAGATGGATCGCGTGATCTACTGCACGGACGTCGGCCAGTATGAGCACTTTCGCATGTGTGCCCAGGTGGCGATGGATATGGGCTGGATGGCCAACGCAACGTGGGACCACGCCGGGTTCGGCCTCGTCTCCGGTGCAGACGGTAAGAAGATCAAGACGCGCAGTGGCGAAGTGATCAAGCTCCGCGATCTGCTCGACGAGGCGTGCGAGCGCTCGCTAGGGATCCTAAAGGAGCGAGAGGAGGGGGATCGGAAGCAGGGCCACACCGAGGAGGAAATGGTGAGGCTGTCCACCATCATCGGTCTAGGTGCTGTGAAGTACTTTGACCTGAAGCAGAACCGCGAGACAAACTACACCTTCAGCTACGACAAGATGCTGGAAATGACGGGCAATACTTCTGTTTTTCTCCTGTATCAGTATGCGCGCATGTGCTCCATCAAGCGCCGTGCCAACGCTGAGAATGACGCACTGCGCACAACTACCGTCACGTTTACAACGCCACAGGAGAAGGCACTTGCCCTTTGCGCGTTTCGCTTTCAGTCTGTCATCATGAAGACTTGCGATGATCTGTACCCGCATCACCTGGCAGACTTTGCCTACGAGCTCATGAATTGCTTCTCAGACTTCTTTCAGAACTGCAACGTGATTAACGACCCCAACCAGGCTAGTCGCTTGTGCCTCGTGGAGCTCACACGGATTACTCTGGAGCAGACCCTCAATCTGCTGAATATCGACGTCATCGAGAAGATGTAACTGGGTGCGCGAGGTGTGGTGCAGTAAAATATTTGTGTGTGTGTGTGTGTGTGTGTATGCTGTTGTTGTTAGTGGCGCTGTTGCTGGTGGAGAGGTGGGAGGGGGCAGACGCTCGGCGCCCTCGCTCACCGGCTTCTTTCACGCACAGGCCCGATTCCCTCCCCCCCC
>PGOM01000002.1:599868-612112 GCA_002921335.1 Paratrypanosoma confusum | reverse complement strand
CCACCATGTCGTGTCCAATAGCTTGCTGAGAGGAACATTGGCGCCGCCTTGGGTGCTGCACCCTGTAGTAGATGGCTCGCGCTACCTCAACTCCTACCCTGACACTGGCTGCACCCTTCAACACCGACTTGCTCTCGGCACTCTTCACACCCGATGGACCCAATGGGCCCCTCCGGATGCGCTGGGCAGCGGAGGATGGGAACGACAAAGAGAGAAAGAGAGAGAGAGAGAGGAAGAGAGTGAGAGGCCTGGCTCGAAGGAAGTGATGGAGGGGGAGGGGTGATGGCACTACCGACTCCTCCTTGCGGGGAGGAGCCGGCTGGAAAACCTCATCGGCAGGGGAACGTGGAAGGACCTGTTTGTATATGGTCTACTGGCCCACGAATCTACGTGTCGACGGCGGGGTTGGCGCACTCCCGACGCGATGAGCATGCGACATCTCGCACTGCCCCACATCATCTCTCTCCTTCTTCTCCCTTTCAACCCCGCTCCCTGGTGTGTGGCCCCGACTGTCTTTTCGCTTTCCCCTTCCCCGAAAGCACTACCCACTCACAACTACGCTTGCTGTGCGCTGCTCAACGACTCTGCGATTGCCACTTCCCACCGATGGGAGCCGCCGAGCGAGGGGAGTGCAGCGCCCCCAACACATCATGCACCGGCGCCTGCACGTGCCTACCCTGATGCTGCTGCACCTCCAGCTTGCTGACTTACTTCTTCTGGGAAACGGTGACGGTGGTCCCTCTTTTCTCTCTCCTCCTCTTGGTTCGTCGCACACCACGGATGATGGCAGCTCGCCGTGCCCACCCAAACTCAGTCTCGTCACATTTTCCTCCATCGCTGCTTTCACGATCGACTCAGCGCATCGCAGGATGTCGTGGGGTGGCAGCAAGTACGGTAGCTCAGCGCTGACGTCCGCAGCGGATGCAAACGGGATGCTCGACCTCGGGAAGAAGTGGTACGCGGTGCCACTTCCACTTCGGTCGTGTAGCCTGAAGGAGATCGCATCGAGCACTACGACGAAAGGAGAAATGGACCAGCTGTTCCGGGAGGCGCAGGACCTTCTTGATGCGGAGACGGCGCAGAGCCACACCGACAAGGGCCGTTGGTATAACACCCAGTTCCTCACACACGGCACGACGGCGGATAAAGTTGCATCGGCGGCAGTGAAGCTGAGTGACACAGATTTTATGTTTTTTCTTGACGGTTTCAATCTTCTTTTCGACACGGCACGCGCTGATACGCACCATTACGAGGCTGCCTTGAAGGCGCTTGCGGTGATCTGGCCGAAACTGCTACCGCAGCGGCCCCTCAAGCGTTTCGCGGCACAGTACTTCGCCACACTACCTCCCGCTGAAGACTCCAAGGCCCGCGCCAAGGTGCTGGTGTACTGGTACATTGAGGACTACCTGAAGCGGACGTATGCCCAGTTTTTGTCACTTTGCGAGGGAATGCTGAAGGACCGGCTGGTGCAGCGACGGGAAGCATGGCTGGATATGCTGGGCAAGCTTCTACTTGCCGTGGCCGAAGGGCGCAATACGGCAATGGCCATCATGATCGACAAGCTTGGTGACCCCACCTCGCGGATTTCCCACAAAGCGTATCACCACTTGCTAGCCCTGCTGGCGGGGTCCTCGACTCACCAGTCTGTGCTCTTCGTGGAGTTGGAGAAGATTGTGTTCATGAAGAACAGCCCGCTGAATACGATGAAGTACGCTGTAAACGTGATGAACCAGCTCGTGTTCAATAAGGACGAGGCAAAGCTCGCGGCGAAGTGTGTTCACGCGTACCTTGAGCTGCTCCGCCAGCTGGCTCAGAGCGGAAGGATTGAGCAGTCCGTGACGACAGCAATAATTGTGGGCCTCCGACGCGCTTTCCCATACGCAGGCCTAGATATTTTCTCACTGAACGAGCACATGACGGCGCTTTTCATTCTTGCCAAGACTGGAAGCTATGCGCAGCGGTACTCGACCCTCGCCCTGCTGCACTTGCTGGTGATTAAGAAGGGGGCGCCGGAGGCGTTTAAGAATAGGTGGTATCGCGCTCTGTACCACTTTCTGCTGATCTCGCCCAAGCAGCTTCCACATTCTTCCCAACTTGCTGGGTTCTTTTCAACCATTCACAAGGCTCTCCGTACCGACACGAATGATGAACGTGTGGCTGCGTTTGTCCACCGGCTGCTGCAGCGTGCGCTGTACGTCAACGAGGCCCTGGCATGTGCTATGCTGCTCCTGGTCGGTGAGCTTGCCCATTCGAACCCTAAGGTGAAGACACTGCTGCGGCCGCGTGGTGTCTCTGGAAGCGCGCCGGTGAAGGCCCCACCGGGAAGCCACGCGACCGCCGTGAAGGCTGGTGCGCCACTCAAAGCGGGCACCGACGGGTACGACCCCAAGCACCGTGATCCGCAGTTCAGCAGGGCTTCGCGGGCGTGCGTGTGGACGCTAAACTTGCTAACGCGCCACTCCCACCCCTCGGTCGTAAGGTTGGCAGTACTGCTCCTCCTCGGGGAGGAGATACTCTTTGATGCCCACCCGCTCGACGACCTCACCCTCGCTAACTTTCTAACCATGTTTGTTGATGCGAAGGGGACCAAGCAAGGTGGAGCCGCAGACGGCAGTGGCGATGCCAGCGGGAGCTGGCCAGCGGCAGGCGACGGACAGCTGCGTAACACTGGTGGCGTGTCTGTGTTCCAGCGTGCCCCTCACATCCCGATGATCCCCAGTGCATCTGACCCGTACTTCATCAACTCCGACGCAGCGCAGGTCGAAGTTAGCGCACTCTTCGTGCATCGCTACGCAGTTCAACGGGAGCGCTTCCTCAGTGGCCTCTCGCAGGTCCGCAGCACGTGGGGCGACGCTAGCGGCGAGGTCGATGTGAGTCTGAAGATTAGCGATATCGACAAGTCTATCTTTGGCCCATCTGGGAGCCTCCCAGAGGCCGCTGAGGACGATGTCGCACGGGCCAAAGCGACGGTTGGTTCCCCCAGCGGCCCCAAAGAGGCAGAGGCTGGAACGGGTGCCAAACGGACCGTGGGAAAGTCCAAGGCGCAAGCCCTTTCCGTGGAGGAGGTCGGCAGTGATGAAAGTGGTGACGAATCGAATGCGATGATGCCACCCGATGATGGATTTGATGTGCTTGGTAGCGATGAAGACTTCAACTGGGGGAGCGACGATGACGAAGTATATAACGCCGTTAGCGATGACGATGACGAAGAGGATGAGGACGCGTTCAGCGACCTTCTTGACAACAGCGGCGACGATGAGGAGGTGCTCGGGTCGAAGAAGCGAAGCCGGGGAGACCTTGATGGTGAGGACTTTGGTGAGATCATGTCCCAAGCTCAGGACAGTGAGCGATCAAAGAAGCAAAGGAGGCAGGAGCTGTGGCTAGACCGGGCAACATCGAGCTCGCCGTACGGTGCACGTGGCTACCAGGGCCGTGGCCGGGGCCGGGGTGGTGGCCACAGCTCGGGCCGTGGCGGCACGCGTGGTGTAGGCCGCGGCGGTGGCCGAGGAAGGCACGGTGGCAGTCGGTAGGCCTCTCTCCCTCGCCCTCCCTGTCCCCCCATCACCTTCTCCTTCCCCCTTCGATTCTCTCCCCCTTCCCTGGGAGCTTGGGCGGTATCCAGCGGGCGATTCGAAAAGGTGCTGCCGCTGGCGGTAAGGTTTTGATCTGTGTGGCCGATTAACGTAACAGAGATACTCACAAGCCGCGCTACCTCCTCCCGTGGCACGCAGCGCAAGATATCTGCATCAGTGTGCTGCGACTGTGACCTATCCGTAGGGGCGCTGCTCCGTTTCCAACCTCCCCAGCCACAGATCGTGGACCTTGGTGTGTAGCAGTCCCAAATCAGAACACGCCACAAAAGCTCAGAGCATTGTTTCTGGAGCAGCCTCGTAGCTCTGAAGTTGCTTTCCCATAGCAAAGATGCCGCTGATCGTGCCGAAGGTGAATAACTTGAAGGCGGCGATGGATGTTGCCGCGGCCATGAGCGATACTACCCCCGCGACGGAGAAACACAGCCGACTGATGAAGCTGTACCGTGTTCTATGTGTTCGGCACGATGAGCTTGGACAGGAGATCGTGTTGAACGACATCTTGGCACTACTGATCAAGTCGAGCAACTACGAGCTGGCGGAAAGTGTCATCGCCAACTGCGAGATCGATCAGATTCACCGCAGCAACAACCAGGCTGCGCGCTACTACTACTACGTCGGGCTAACGCGGGCCATGCGCCTGGAGTACACGGCAGCGAACCACTGTCTCCAGCACGCTCTCCGCAAGGCCCCTGAGCGCAGTCTGGGATTCCGTATTGCGGCAACGAAGCTATCACTCGTCGTGCAGCTTCTCCTCGGCGAAATCCCGCCTCGCTCAGAGTTCCTTCAGAAGGAGATGCGTGAGTCACTCGCGCTATACCTACAGCTGACGTCGTGCGTCCGCTTCGGCCAGCTCGGCCGCTTTATGTCAGTGCTCCAGCAGCACAAGGAGGCGTTTGAGCACGACCGGACATACTCGCTTATCTTGCGTGTCAGGCAGCATGTCATCAAGACGGGGCTGCGGCGCATTTGCCAGGCGTACAGCCGCATCAGCATTTCGGATGTGTGCGTGAAGCTCGCCCTGGAAAATCCTGAGGATGCCGAGTACATTCTTTCCAAGGCCATTCGCGATGGTGTCATCGACGCCGTGCTCGACCATGAGAAGGGGCACCTCATCAGTAGTGACAGGCTGGATGTGTATTCCACATCGGAGCCGCTTCTGGCTCTGCAACGCCGTATTCAATTCCTCAATGTGACGCACGACGATTCGAAGCGGGCAATGCGCTACTCCGCGGACCCGGAGGAGGAGGCGGCGCGCAGGAAGGCCGAGCGCGACAGTCTACAGCGCGCTCTGGAGGAAGACGAGGTTGCGGAGGCTGACTTTGAGGATGGGCTGTAGCCAAGCCCCCGCCTTGGGCTCGCCGAGTGGACAGGTACAAGGAGAGGGGCCGCGTTTGTGCCGTGTGCGATAGGTCTGATGACGCTGCGTCAACTGAGGTACTGCACGAGCCAGGAGGATGGCGGAGTCTGCGCGGGAGGCGAAGCATGATCGGGCGCTCGTGTGTACCGCTGAGTGAGAGAAGTGCGTGTGGGGGGTGAGTAGGGTAGGTGGTGACAAGGTGGGAGTGAGGTGGATGTCTCGAAGCCGCCGCCATCATTGCCGTCCTTCCCGCTCTCGACGTGCTCCCCTATCCACTTCACACCGGCCTGTGCTTCTGTTGTTTTTTTTTCCTGGTGTTCACCGCGCGCCGCGTCGTGCACTCGGCGAAGCAGGCATGCCCCGGCCGGGTGAAGGCTGGTGGGCTGGGGACTATGTAGACATTCGTGCGCATGTGGCGGAGTGCGGCTGTGACCGCGGGTAGGGGCGGACAGGGCGCCGGTGCGGCTGTCAAAGTTGGCGCGGGTGGGCAGGTGAGCAGAGCTTGGAGGGGCGAGGAGGGGGTGTGCGTGGAGCAGGTGGGGCCCTTCGCCACCGCCGCCGCTGTTGTTGGCCTGCTCGGGCTCGCTGAATCGGGGCGCGTGTGACGAAGTGCGATGTGCCGGGGCGAAGTGGCCGTGGGGACAGCGAGCCGCTACTGCTGCCACCATCAGGTGATCGCTTTCTTTGTTTGCGCGGATTCATCTTTCCCTCCTTACCACTTACAAACTGTTGTTGCAGGAGCACACGGACGCCGAGCGACGAACAAGGTACTAGCAGGTGCGCAGCGGAAGGTGGCGAGAGGGACAAGTGGCTGATCTGGCATCGACGGATGCAGCCCGGAGGTGATGGGAGCCCGGGGTGGCTCAGCGACGACGGCGGGGTGGAGGCGGCAAACTTGCGGCGCCGCCGGCCCAGCGGTGCGAGTGGAATTCTGCCGGGGTGCATGTCGAAGGACCAGTGGAGTGCCGCGGTGGCGCCTGCGGGGACGGATGCCGCGGGGATGTCGCGCAGTCAAAGCTGCAGCGTCATGGGCCCGTGCGGCGACGGGGAGGGGTCCTTCGCGTTCGGCCAACCCGTTCCGCTGGCGCTTGCCGTGGTGGGAACGCCCGATGCGGCTGGTGAGTCTGGGATGCGGTCATCGTGGACGAGCCTCAACGCGGCGCTCCGCGGCAGCATGCCAATCCCCGAGGCCCTCAATCGAGCCGTGTCGATGATCGGCACGTACCCGCTCATGCAAGTGGATAAGACCGCATTTGAAAATGCGCTAACGGTGTCGCGTCACGGCAGCCGGGCGCCGTGCGATGGCAGCCATAGTAGCGACATTCGGGACCAGTGCGACGGCGCGTCACGGTGCGGTAGCTTCAGCTGTACGATGGATGCGGACGAGCATGCGCTGAATCGGCTTGCCCGGTCTCGGCGGACGGACAGTGTGGTGTCTGCCGCCTCCCGGATGAAATGTATGTATATGTGGCGTGCAATCGTGGCAACAATTGTGGCAAACGAAGCGCTGGTTCAATCGTACCGCACCACCCGCTTGCGATCGGTGCTGAAGGACAAGCTGCTGCCGCACCTGCTGGACCGACGGGAAAGCATGATGTCCATGAGCCGCCAGAGCGGCGATTGGCCGGCCTCTGGTGGCGGCGACGGTGACGCGGATGGTGCAGCCGCGGAGGCGGAATCCGTTGTGGTGCCGAAGACGGTTCGATCAGAGAGCAAGAAGCCGAACGTGGGCCAGCGGAACACACCCGGGCCTTCTTGTTTGCCCAGTGACGGAGGCGTTTCTGCCGATGCCCAGTCACCACAAGGCTCGTTACTGGCGGAACACAGCGAGCTGTTCGCTTCCCTCAATAACCTGAGCTTCTGCAACAAGGTGGCGCGGACGATGGACCGCCAGCGCTTCATGCCGGGCGAGGATATCGTGCGAGCTGGCGAGCGGTCTCAGACGATCCTGTACTTTCTTGCCTCGGGCAAATGCATGCTGCGTCGCGCGGCAGCTGCACCGCCGAGTGAATTTCCCACTGCTCGCGGCGGTCGGTCGAGCGGCGTGGGGGGCATGGCGAAGAACTGGGCACTCAATACCCCCGTCACCTCGCAGAGAGGTGGGTCGCTCCTGGGTGGGCCGGAGGCTTTGAATGTCTCCGCCGTAGAATCCGGGCACAGCTTTGGAGGGGTGTTCGGTAGCTTCTCCTACTTCGTGGACACATACACCGCGTCGACGCAGTGCATCGTGTGGAGCATCACCAAGGCCAAGTTCGAGCAGGCCTTAGCGGAGGAGGGGGACAAACGTGTGCACCGCGCATTTGAAGAAGCGAAGCGGAGCCATTTTGAGAGCTACTTGAGGGAATGGTACCCGATTGAGACGCAAGTTCACAGGGTTCCAATCTACCGGCGGATCCGCGACATCCCGCTAGTGTCGTACATGGCAGACTTTCAGCCAACGGTTCTCGTGGAGGGTGACCAGCTCTTTGATGAAGGCGACGAGCCCAACGAGGTGTATTGTCTGCTAGAGGGCGAGGTACTGCGGCAGCAGCGCGGAGGGCCGGAGGGCACCTTCGAGCAGGGCACCCGACAGTTCTACGGAATGAGCGAGTTGGCGCACCACTCGACGAGGCGGTTCATCGTTCTGGGAGAGGAGCCGTTGATCCTCTCGGGGAAGCAGCTGTACCGCTGCACCGTGAGCAGTCCCGTCGCTCTGTTCTACAAGGTTAGTGGCAAACGGTTCGTTGACACGCTGCTGGATGATCCGTGCCTCTACGTTCAGCTGAGGCGAGATGTCATGCGGCTGCGACAGAGTCAGATGCACCTGGATCCGGCTGTCCTGTCGCAGATTCCGCTGCTCAGCGAGTTACCCGCGGCACGCCTGGCGACTCTCGCAGACCACGCCACAGCCCGTGTTGTTGAGCGGTCGAGGACCATTTGCGAGATCTCGCAGCCTGTCAAAGAGATTTTCATCGTTGTTCGTGGTGAAGTCACCGATCCGCGCAATTACAGCCGCCGCCCTCGCCCGCTGCACTATGCTGAGGTGATGGGGGCGAATCACTCCATTGGCTGCGACGGGGAGGGGCACGGCGAGTTGTTCGAGCTCATGCGTGGGTCTACGGGAACCCACCCAGGGTTGGTCCACGCTTCCGGGCCCGTCACGTCGAGGCAGCGCGACCGAAAGGGCGGCCGAGTGGCACTGGATAGCGCTGCTGCTTCCCCGGCAAAAGAAGCCCACCCGAGCGGTGGCAAGCGGCGCGGCCCTGCAGTGAAACCTGTAGTTGGAAGTGAGCTCATGAGTGCCTCACTTCGGGGCTACAACCCCTTGGAGGCGCATGCCGTTCATGGCAACGGGCGGCGAGGGAGTGGGCTGCGGATCGGCCTCGGGCCGAGCGACACGCTGGGCTCGAATAACTCGCGCGCCGTGGTGGAGGCGCGTGATGCGGCGGTCTACGCCGATGAGCAGACTGAGCTGAATCCGCCGCTGCCCGCCAACCCAGTGCGCCGTATCGTGTTCGCTCTAGGTGGCGACTGGGAGGGGCTGCTGAGTGAGAAGTGGCAGTGTGGCTGGGAGGCATCCACCACCGTGGAACTCTTCGCGCTCCCCACGTACGACCTTAGAGTGGAGTACAACAACTTGATGCGGCAGCAGCAGAATGCCCTCTTGGGCCGCCTACGGGAGCTGCAGCGACAAGATCTCGGACTGCGTGTGCCGATCGTGGCCAAGCTTCCACCGATGAGCGTCTACCATCCACCAACAAAGCGTAGCAACACGCTGAATCAAATGAAGAAAAGTGACTTGGAGCGTCTGTTGGACAGCAACCTTCTGGGTACCGATGGGGTAACAAGGTCGCAGATGAGCAGCCGTGCCCAGTCCTTCGTGGGTGCGCCACGGAAGGGGCTGATGAGCACCAAGCCGAGCGCCACAAGCCGCCACACCGCTGGGCAAGTGACCACAGCCTCGTCGAGGTCATCAGCAGAGAGCATGATCTTACCTCAGGGGGGTGGAATGCCAGCTTTTGCTGCTGGATTCCGGCCCATCGACCAGCGCTCGTCGCTGCTGTCGCTACCTGATCTGCCAGAGGGCGATGACAAACTCAAAACCACGGGTGCTGCAGGAGGCCAAAGAGCTGCGAAGCAGAAAGTCGCCGCAGCTCAAAAAGGCAAAGACCTCTCCTGCGCAGCAAAGAAGCCTAGCACGACGCCGAATCGGAAGGAGACTCCTCGGAAAGGGGCAAGCCCACGAACGCTTCCATCCAATGCGGCAGAGAGGAACACCGCGGTCAAGGGAGGCCCACTGCATCCCATTAAGCCCAAGCCCGCTGCTGCGACGCATGCGACGGAGGCAGCGCTTGGTTGCTCGACCGCTGCGGTGCTCCCTCCGCTTAAAAACGGTGTGATTCTCCAGCAGGCGGCCCACTCTAGTAGTACCCCGTGCGCGGTGCGAGCGGACAGAATTGGGCATCAAAGTTTGAAGCGTGGACCTGAAGGTCATGCGCGCGATCCCGAGCAATGGTTTCAATCCGTCCCAGCAGTGGCCCCGCCGCTGGGCGTGGCGATGGATCTTGGAGTGCCTTCCCATGGCGGCATGCCCCTCTATGTAATTTGATGAAGTGGACCGTTGAACTGCACATACCGATGAACTGAACACCTGCGTTCGTGACCATGGCAGACACGGCAGGTAGCGGTGGCCCGCACCGCGCGCGATGTACATCCCGTTTCTCTTCGCCATGGGGTACTCGCCCCGCTCTCTCCTTCTCTCTCTCTCGGAACCTGGCGACTCCCCTTCCCCTCGCCTCCCCTCTTCCCATGCTTTTGTTCCCTGGGCTTACTCCTCTCACTCCCCTGTCCTCTTCCCTGTGACCGATCGTGCTTGTGTTCCCTGGATACTGCTGCGGGAGTGGTATCCCATCCAATCCAGCTAGTGTGGATTGAGGAGCAGCGAGCAATCGTGGCGCTGGCCCCACGGCTGCGGTGCGCGCGCATGGTTGCCGGCTGGTGCTTTGCCATGTCACTTCTTCGCTGGCGATCTCCTGTTTCTGAGTGTTGGGTGTGGTGCAAGGCCTGAGGGAGAGGGTTGCCTTTGGCGCCGAGGACCGCCGGCTTCTTAGCGAAGATCGCGTGTCATCCACCACCGTGTACGCGGCACCCCGTCCTGCTTTCCCGACCGCGTGGCGCCTCGCTTACGGAGCCGCGATGAACAAGAACTGGGCTCTGGGCACCAACGGCGCGGAGATCGCGGAGGTCTCACATGAGGCCACCCATGTCGCGAGTGCTGCGTCGAACACACTACTCGAGCGTGAGGACCTGCTTTGGATCACTGGCGACGCTCCGCAGCATGTGGTCATCCGCATCGCCCGGGATCACCCACCGCTGCGGTACGTCGGGTGGCACGTGTGGCACGACTATTTAACAAATCCCAAGACGGTAGAGGTCGCCAGCGGCGCGTCGCCCGACCGCATGACGCTTCTGCTTGTGTGCCATGCACAGCCTGGCGCCGGGACGCAGGTTTGGGAGCTGCCGACTCCGATCGCACCCTCTGACGAGTATGTACGGCTGAAAATTGTCGAGACGTTCGGTCCGGGCCCTACGTACTTGAACAACATTGTACTCTACGCGAACGAAGTAGGCCCGCGTTTCCGTAGTAGCGCCGCGAACACACCCGCTGTAGGCCGGCAGGGCCGGTCGACGTCACGCCAGGGCAGCGTGCGCGGGATGAGCGCACTTCTGAAGGAACTGGACGAGGACATCCGCTCGCTGCATAAGATCAAGACGGTGAGCCCAAACAAAAACATGCTCCTTTACGTGCCCCAGGCACCCCTTAGCATCTTATCCAAGACCGCGGAAGAGACCGCCTTCGACGGCGACGAGAATGCGGACGAGAGCGATGATGACGATGACGACCTCGCCAGCCGCAGTGCATTTACCCCCCGACGCCAGCGCCACAGTCGCCTGCAGCGGCCTACACACGATTCCGGTACGGAGCGCCGTGTTTCGTATTCAGCGGCCAGATTTGCGGCTCAGCCTGCGGACCAGGGTGAAAGTCTGTCCCTTGCCCATAGCCGGACAGTCGATGCCCGGCTGGGCGCCCTGGAGCAGGCGGTCGCATCACTTACTCAGACGATGGTGCATCAGCGCGAGGATCTAGCGCTGATCAAGAAGCTCCTTTTGCAGCAGGCAATGGAGCGGCGAAGGGAGTACCAGTCACTGCGCACCCCGGGTACTCTTCAGTCGCTGGCTCAGGGACACGCCGCGACCGCTGGGACTGGGAGTGCGGGCGACGGACTGACTGCCCTGTCGCAGCTGCTTGCGTCACCGCCCACTTCCCATCATGTTAGCGTCGAGTTCCCAGGGGATGCGCTCAAGGCGTTTGTCGAGAAGACCGTCGCGGCGAACTTGACGAGACACTCGAAGCGCGCCGAGGCGAAAACCCTCAGCCGCGTCGACAGCTACATGCGCAATGTGCTGAGTGATCTCTCGACGATAGTCGATGAACGAGTCAAAAAGTGCCTGTACGATAGAAAACCACCATCGGAGGGCCGGTCCGAGCATTTCACGGGTTCGCGTGACGCCGATGGGATGTCTGCCAGAGAGCTATCTCCTACGGCAGCCGCGTATCATTCTCCGGCACGGCATCGCGACGAATTGTTACCACTGGCTTCTCATAAGTCCCAGTGGCACCCTCCGGGGAGTCGCGATGCCAACCAGGGTGTCTACGTGCCGCCAACCCTATCAAATACTGACGGCCGCAAAAGTCCGGCGCACGTCAACGATGGGAGTGGCGGAGAGCATCCGTATTACACACACGCCAGTGGCCGCCAGTACCTCGCAACGCCTCGTGGCCGAGCTGGCTTGAGTGGTAATAGAGTGTACGATGCCGTTGGGTCCGATGGCGGAGGGCCGGTTGGGGCGCTGACGCAGCATGGTGCCTTCAAAGGCCCTGGCACGTCGACTAGACTGGACCACACCGCGCGGCCTAGTGCAAGTGCGGCGTCATCGGAGAGTGGCGCCGAGGTCATGCGCACACTGGCGGAGCTGAATCGGAGTCTCGAGCTACCATCCAACTCACTGCGCTCTGCCCCAGGCCATTCTCCGCGCAGCTGCTAGAGGGCGCGAGGCCAGCGGCTTCTCTACGACTGGCCTGGCCTAGCATGTCAGTTATCACCACGCCTCCCTCACACCACCTTTCCCGGCCAGTGGCTGCACGACTCTTGTGCGTCGCGTGTCCAACTGGGGCCGCCATCCTGATCGTGTCTCCGTGCCTCTGCTCGGTGCTTGCTAACTTGCCGGTCAAAATATTCTCAGATCGTTCCCC
>PGOM01000002.1:585949-599843 GCA_002921335.1 Paratrypanosoma confusum | reverse complement strand
CCCCCCCCCCCCCCCCGGAATCTTCAAGCACGCATCGCCGCTGTGCCGGTCCACTCTAGCATCGTGAATTTTGCTCAGTGAGTGTTTACCTCTCTATCGCTTGATTTGTGCGAGCGTCAAGGTAGCCATGCAGTCGCGGCGGAACTCGATGATGACGCGGGTCGCGCGCAAGTACGCGCGTGTGCCAGGTCAGCATGGCGACGGTAATGCGCCAGCTTTCTACCCCATCGCGATTAACCCTGGGTGGTGGGGCCAGCCGTGGGCCAAGGTAAAAGACGCGAAGGGCCAGCTGCTGTTTGTGCACATCGTGATTTTCCCTGTCGCATTCTACTGGATGTTCGATGTCACGATAGCGCAGCGCTCGCGAATTGCCACGGTAGGAAAGCGCGCCATGGCTAGCAACTTCTTCTTTCGCAATGCCGACATGGATGACCCGGATCATGCCATCAAGTATGAGAAGCTGCAGGAGGAAATCGCTGGAAACCAGCTCAACGTGCGCTGGGGCGGCACAAACTTTCTGGCCAGCTACCTATGGGAGCCGAGCGACCCGCAACCGGATATTCGTCGTAAGGAAGCCCCGGCGCACTAGAGATTCAAATGTTTCTGCCTGAGGTAGTGTAGCGTGGCTGTAGCGGGAGCGGCAGTGGCGCTCCACAGATGACTGTGGCGCGCAGCACGCGTGCCGAGTGGGAGTGGCGGCGTCCTGCCGATTGCCCCCACTCGGATGGGGCTGGACCAGGGGCTGGGGGGATGTAGCAGTGGGGTGTGGACTGGCTTGAGAGGGCTGGGTGTAGGCATGTGTGTGGGGAGGGGAGTGAGAGGGGTGCACATGGGCGAATGCGGCGTTTCCGCGTGCTCGGCTTCCATCCTCCTCCGCCGTCTCCTGGAGGAGTAGGAGGTGCTGGGGTAGGATTTTGTGAAGGCGCCAGCTTGGCTGACGTGCTTGGCTGGCGCAGCATGAGGCAGTAGTCCGCTGCGGATGAGGCTCCTGCCATCCACCCAAGACTGCCCCGAGCGCTACACTGAAGCGTGGCACTGCGCACCTGCCCGATCCCACCCATTTACTCCGCAGGGTGCTCACACACTATTGGTCCCTGCCGACTCGTCGAACACATCACATTATGCCGGACTGCCTTGACGCTAGTGACGTCACTGGTGAGCAGAGTTGCGTGCCTAGTTGCTGGCGAGGAGTTTCCGGTGATCTGTGCGGCTGAGGGTCACAGGGGCGTGAGGTTCTTGCGGTGGCGGTGACGTCCGTGAGTATGCCGCTGCCATTTGCCGTAGGCCTGCCACTCCTGGCGTGCTTGTACTGGGCGGTGTCGCTCGCCGTCGTCTTTCTTCGAGTTCGAAGCCAGTGGTTCGCATCGCTGACGCAGTATGGTGGCCGCCACGCGCCGTGGAGCAGTTCGAAGGTTCGCGAAAAGGAGATGGTGGCGCTCTGCCGCATGGGGGGTGACAAGAGGCTACCGAGGACCAATTCAATGCTAGACGTGCGCGCGATTCGGGGACACGTACGGGTGCTGCTAGAGAGGAGCCGCATGCGCAGAAAGTCAGCGTTCTGTTTTTTTTACGTCACCGGGATCATGGTGTCCCTGGCGCTGCTCGCCGTCGCGTGGCCGATGACGGGAGCCGCGTTGAGCCCCGCAAGCCTATCCGAGGCAGATGCGCGGGGGCTGCGCACCGTCGCGAGGCCCGGCTTCGGCGCTCCACCGCGGCAGCAGGCCAGCTGGGGCTTTCTGAGTGGCAGTGGTGGCACGCCACGGCCAACGGCAGCGGTGAAGGGTGGCGCAGGCATCCCCGACCCCGCGAGTCGCACTGATTTTACTGCCTTTACTTACAACGCCCTGCTTCACGTATTCCGAGGGCTTCATTTTGCCCCCCTGGCGCTCTTCGGTGGCCACTGCCTCGTGCGTCTGCTCGAGTGCTTCCTTGTTCACGAGTTTCGGAGTGAGAGCGGTAAGCAGCGACACGCAGCTCGACCGGCTGCAACGAAGCGTGTGGGCGCTGAGGCGGAGTTGCCCACGTCAGTGGGCACGGATACCGTCACGGTTTTTGCTGCTGTGGCTGGTATGTCCTTCTACGTCTTCGCGGCGATAAGCTTTTGCCCACTGCTGCTCATCGAAATATCTTCTGTGCCTTTTGCCGAAACCGCGTTTTTTCGAGTGTTCCAGTCGTGGATCGGCTACAATGCGGCGGCAATGGTGCCGACGGCGGAGGGGCCGTCTACGGGTTCTATGCCTGGCGACGCCGGCACACACGCCAAGTCTTCAGGCGCGCAGGATCACGCGCTGCCGCAGGTAGCGCAGGATATGCGGGAGGTGGCCCTGGCCATGAAGCGCGTTCGGTACTTTGGCTTCGACGACGAGGACGCACCGGCTCCTCCAGGTACTCTCGGGTCCTACGCTGAGGTGCTGCAGCTCGTTCAGAGGCATGAGATGAACCATTGGTGGCGGCTGCTGCACGCACGTCCTGCGCTCACCGTCGAGGAGGCGGTGCACTCCGCTTCATTAAGCGAGAGAATGCCGTACCAGGCTGTGCTGTCCAACGGTTTTACGAGACGCTTTGCTGGACCCGGCTTCCGTTTTTTCAGCTGCTGCGTGGCGGTGCTCAGTATTTTCACCCTCTGCATCGGGTACTGCACCCTGCAGCTGTGCCAGAGTGACCACCACGAGATTTTGGCGAAGCTGCGGCGTGAGCGGCGGCGTGTTAGGGAGCTCCCACCACAGCGTACCGTGTCTCTTGCTAAGGCGGACGACATAGGCGTACGTAGCCCGGCCACCTCGACGAAGCTGCGCAAGCGGATCGTCCCCGGCGGTGGACACCAGTCGGGTAGTGCCGCAGGAGGTGATGGGGGGCTCGGTCGCCAGAAGGTGGCTGGATCAGGTATTGCGACTCGCACGCGCGCAGCAGAGCCGACCGCGGTGGGCAACTCGTCGCCGCCGGCGAGGGTGCCGGAGGTATACCAGTACCCGGCGCAAAGGCTGTTCCGGTATGTGCTGGAGCCCCACTACGCCTGCGAGATCCTGATGCACCTGTTCGCGACTGCCATTGTGGGTGCGGTGCTCATGTGCCACCACCTATTCTTTATCTACTACCCGTTCACGGAGCCGCTTCTCTTCTCGCGATCGTTCCGTGGATGGTGGCCGTCGATCTTCGCGGGATCAACGCTGTGGCCCAGCGGTGCGTCGCTGCCCCGCCCGCTGCTGACCGTGAAGATGGCCGTCACGGCGATTTGCGAGCATGCGGTGCCACCTAACGGGTTGCTACTGGTGGCTTTGACGCTGGGCCCGCCACTTGGCGTTACACTTTTTTCGCTGGTGAACCTCGGGGTGACGGGGTGTGAGCACCGTCGGTACTGGCAGTCCCTGGACCCAGCGACGTACACGACGACGGTGTACCACTCCCGCCGGGGCCGAGCGCAGCTGCTCCACGGCAGGGAGAGCGGCGCAACACCTCCAGGCAGCGCAGCCGCGGTGGCGCAAGTGGCCGTGGCCGACGACGACGTGGAGGAGGTCGAGCTCTCGCGGCCACCGCTGATCCCTCGATGGAACCTCTTTTATCGGGTGTGGTAGCGCGGACCGGTCACCGCTGCCTTTCGCCCGGAGCATCTTCCCGTGGTGCGCGCGCGTGCGCCGGCCGTGACTGGGCACAGAAACGCTCAAAGGCGGGGGGTGGGTTTCTCCTCCTCTTCACCTCTTCCATCTCCCCGTAGCGTTGACCTCCTCGTGCAGCGTCGCTTTGCGCAGGGAGGTCCGTTTGCCGTGTATACTACCGGAGTGCCCCCTCGTGGTGCCGCATGGCTGTGCCCGCGGGGTCCGCCGCCCTGCCGTAAAGGTCTCTTCGCACGACCTCCATTCTTAGCGACGCGACCCTGCAGCTCCCGCAACCCAACTCGCTCATCTGGTTAGTGTTGGCTCGTTTCCAGTGCATGTAGAGGAGTTGGAAGGGCACCCCATCGTCACCCGCGCAGAGGGCGCCCTTTCTATCTTTCTCCCCCCCCCTCTCTCTCCTTCTGACTCAACCACTGATGCATCGTTAGGGGAGCGTGCCCAATCGTGTCTCTCCACCGCCGCTGCCGCCATCACAACCCCTCCCCAATCCTGGGAGACATGTCTCGCTGTGTGTCCTGCTACACGTTCGAGGACTTCCTCGTGAGGCTGCAGCGCAGCCCGACCAGCTACATGGCACCACTGTACCATGAGCATCGAGACCTCTTCGTTCACCGCCCTGACATGCTCTCCCGTGCCGTGGCGTCGCTCACGTGGGAGCGAGGGTGTGCGCTGATGAGTGCGGCGTACTATATCCAGAAGCTCGAGCCTGAGATCCACCGCAGTCTTCTCGCCCGCATGCTTCTCCACAATCAGCGCGCGATGCGGCAGCAGAGCCCACTAGCAACCCCGGCTGATCCCAGCGGCGAATGCGACAGCGATGAGCAAGGTTTCCACACACCAGCAACAAGCGGATTGATCCCGTGGTCTGCAGCGATGAAGGTGTATACCGAGGCTGTTGTGTCGCACGGAACACGGTTTCCAAGTCGCATGACGATGTCTACGCTCCGACTGCTCGCTCCGCATCGCCAGTGGCGCAACGCCATCCGAATTCTGAAGTTGTGCGAGGCAAATGACCAGCTTTCGCAGCCAATGGTCCTCGAGGCTGCGCACGCTTGCGCCACGCCCACGGCCTGGCTCGTAGCGTTTCGGCTGCTGGAGGTTGCTCACCGCAACAACCCAGCCTTGCTACCGAGTGCGGTGCAGAGCCTCCGGCCGGAGGGCGACAACGCGTTTGTCGCTGCGGCTGCGGCGCACGCGTTGATGCCGGCACCGGAGCGCGATGTCAAACTACTGCGAACGCTGGAGATTCTTGGTGACATCGTGGCAGTCACACCGTGGCAGACGGCCCTGCAGAACACCATGTGTGTGTCTTACCTAACCCATCTGGCTGCCAGCACCACTCTTCCTCAGGAAGTGAAAGCCCACGCGCTCACCAACGCTGTGCGGCAGCTACCTCTGGAGGCGGCCACAAGCCTTCTTGTGGGCTTCACGGAGCCACATTTAGTGCCCGCCCACGATGGCGAGCTTTCTGCTTCCGCTCCCTCGGCCGACACCGTCGCGCGTCACTTGCAGTCCCTCGCAGCAACGCCAGCCACGGTTGCCCCAATGATCGCGACGCTGATAGCCAAGATGCCGACCGCGCACAGAGCTGGTGAATTTCTCCAACAGCAACTCTCCGCCCTGTCGTCCATGGCTGATAGCAGCGATCGGGGGACGCCGCGGGAAGCCGGAAGAAGTGCGGTGCATGAAGGTGAGGCGGGAGTGAGGAAGGAGGACGAGAGGCTACCGACCATAGTGGGGTGCTCCTCAATGGCACCGAAGATGCGCAACCGAGAAAATATTGTGGCTGCGCTGCGCCACCCTATCGTCCTGCACGCCCTTCTAGCTCGGTGCAGCGCATGCAGAGGAGGATGGGAGATTGCTGCAAGCTACTTCCCGCTCATTGACACCCCAGTGCGGACGTCTGTAGTGAGTGGCTTAGCCTTGCAGCTGCGCAGTGCGAAGCAGACGAACTTGGCGGTGCGACTGCTGCAGCAGGTGGTCACCACTGGCTCTAAACTGAGCCCACCTGCTGTCGAGGCGATGTATGAGTGCATCTTGGCTCACAATCGCATTGTTCGAAGGGCTGTGGGTGCTACTGGCGGTGATGGTGGTGGCTCGTCGCACGCTTCCGTTCATGCAAGGCCTGATTTGGTACCTATGGTTCACTGGCTGTCGGCGTTGAGCTGGGCGACGGATCTCCAGGAGCGACCGAGCGAATCCCGGATCGTCGTGACAGGAACAGCCCCTTCACGCGGCGCCGTGACATACAGCGCCCCGGTGACGACCCAGGAGTGCAAGCCACTGTCTCCCAAGCTTCTTAGCATCCTGCTGCACATCTGTATCGATGGTGGCAGCCCGGGAGGAGCCTTGCGAGCTATGGGATATGCACGCACGGCCGACAAGACCGAGCTGCTGTTTTCTGAGCAGATCTCTGCTGTGCTGTTTTGCGCGATGTATGGCCGCTGGAACGAAGGCGAGGCGATCGTGCGGCACAGTGAGAGACGGTTCAAGGAGCAACCTGTGAGGCCACTGCGGCTGCTTTGGGAGGCGGCCAAAGCGTCCATTAAACCAGGCGAGGACTAGCGCGTGGCGGGTCGCTTGGAACACCGCTGCTGCCGCGCTCTCTCCATTAGTCGATTCACGGTCTCGAGTCACATTACGCCACACTGTGACACCGCGCTCTCACTGCAGCGGTAATGTCGCCACCATCTTGCCCAGTGGCACACTGCGCTCTAGGGTGCCTCCTTGCGGGTCTCTACTTTCTACCACTCCTCTGCGCGCAGCGACTGGAGGGGCAGGTGGGCACACACCGCCAGCGCACCTGCCTGTCGTAAGTGGTGCTGGACGGCCACATTTTTTGTTGGAGGGTGAGGGGAGGCAAGGTCTTTCTTTTTCAGGTTGGAGAGAGCAAAAGAGCAACTCTCTGAGCGAGCTACATCATGTCCCAGAACCAGCCTCCCTTAGGGCCCCCCCGTCGGCCAATCTCTGCTGTCGCCCTGAATGAAAAGTGGGACCACTGCATCGAGAACTTCATCCGCAAGACCACCATCGGGGTGTCGGTAGGCATTCTACCAGCGCTGCTACTTGCCCGCTCGTTGGCAGCGCGTGCGTCGATCGTGGCGCTCTTCACGGGGATCGGGTCAGGCATCGCCTACGGAGAGGCACGCTACCTGTTCGATCACGACGTGTTCTTTGATCGTCGTCACCTTGTCCACCGTGAGATCCTCACGTCGAAGTAGATTTGGGGCTCTCTCCCCTTTACTACAGCCAGGTGTGCCGCTCACGAGTCGTGCGAAGTGCGGTGACATGGCGACAGGGATGGTCGTATGTGCAGAGCGAGGGGTGGGGCACGTGTTTATCGGCAGAGGCCACGAGGCGCCTGAGCGGCGTTAAGTGTCGCGCGCCACGCGGCCTGTCTCCGCCGATGCGACTGACATCACCCGCTGACTTTCCGTGGTGCGCCAATTTCCTTCCCGTCCCTCTTCTACAATGTCGTGACGCAGATCAGAGCCGTGTGCGTACGGCGGAGTGAGGAGGTGGAATTGGTGTAGTGGTGCGGAGGGTCTTGGGGGGGCGGGGTGGCACGGCGCTCGTGAAGTGGGGTGCCGGGAGAGAGACTCGTGGGGTGTTGCGGAGTGTGCCAACTGCGGCAAACTCGAGGCCTGGGTGGTTGCGGAAGGTGGAGGTTTGGAGAAATCGACGTGGGGCGGTGACATAGGCTCAGCTCGCTGGTTGCGGTACCGGGGTTGAAGCGCCGTAGTGGGGCGGTGGGACACGAGAATGGGGCTGCCTAGGGAAGCCCGCAGAAGCTTCACTATTGGTGCTCGACGCAGGTGCTTGGGTGCCGGGGGCAAACCACAGTCTGCGCTGGTGGGGCTGTGGCCGCTTACGGCCTTTGCACCACCGCCTCGGTTTTTACTTTCCTGCTCCGGCATTCTTCTCACGTTGTGCCGTTTCCCTTATCCCCCTATTCTTTGAGCCCTTGAGTGAATCGACCACATTACGTTTTTGGGCACACGCTGGGGGCTTCCCATTGCCCCTCTCTTAGCTGGTACCTTCCCCCAAGGCTCACGCAGTCGCGGGTTGGGCTTCACCGACACACGCGCACGTGGCCCGGGCCGTAGTTGCACCAGTACGCCCAAGGGCCCGTGAATCAGCGACTGGGTAGTGGGGCAATCGAGGCATCTCCTTCCCATGCAGAGGACAGGGGATGGGATGGCTGCGCCGGGATCGGGCGGCAGCGCACTGTCGAGCCCGTCCTCGAGTGGCGTGTCTCGCCCACGCAGGATCACTCAGGGCCAGGCACCCACGGACTCCTACGTGACGCCATCGCTGCGACCGGTAGCGGAGGAGGAGAAGGAGGAGTTGACCCGGTTACCGTGGCGTGACTCTGAACTGTCGAGAGCCGAGGGCCACGTTAACGTCGCAGCTGTAGAGCTGGATGTGGAGGCTGGTCTGCTTCTGGAGGGCAATGGAGAGGAGCTGCAGTCAACTCATCAGCAGAAAGTAGTGACTCAGGGAGATGTCGAGATGGCCGTGGTAGAGTGCGCGGCATGGAACCGCGACCTCAGCGCTGACACCGCAAGGCAGGCTACCCCCAAAGACGAGCGTTGCCTCTATGACGAGGCGAACCCTGGGCCCCTACGTCGAACCGGTCAGCTGGGTGTTGGCGCGGGAACCGTTGGCGGCCCAGGTGGCAGTTGCAACATGGCTCCGATCGTACTGCAGCTGAGCGGGGTGGAGAAGAGCTACCCCATTGCCGACTCTGCGAACTCCGTGGTGGCGCTGAAGGATATCAACCTTATCGACAACGCCGGTGAACGGGGCTTTGACGCGGTGCGACGCGGGGAGTTCGTCATGATCCGAGGCCCCAGCGGGGGGGGCAAAACGACTCTGCTGAACATTATTGGGACAATCGACTCCCCGACGAAGGGGACCGTCGAACTGCTCGGTGAGCGCATCGAGCAATCGAGTAAGGAGTCGCAGCTCGCGCGTATTCGCCTTGAAAAAATCGGGTTTGTTTTCCAGACCTTCAATCTTATATCGACGATGACGGCCGCGGAAAACGTGGAGCTTCCCATGACGCTTCTTGGAAAGCTGACGGAGAAGGAGCGCCGTCTGCGTTCGCGGCAGCTACTGGCACTCGTGGGCCTGCGCAACCGCGTCGGCTTTCTTCCCTCGGAGCTCAGCGGCGGCGAGCAGCAGCGCGTAACGATCGCGCGGAGCCTCGCCAACAACCCCGCCGTCCTTCTGCTGGACGAGCCCACCGGTGACCTCGACACAAGCACCACCATCGAGGTCATGGACCTGCTCCTGCGGATCAACCGTTTGTCCCAGACCACGTGCATCATGGTGACGCACAACCCCGATGTGGAGTGCTACGCGGATCGTATTCTCTACGTGTCGGACGGGCGCTTCGTCAAGGAGGCGCGCAACTTGGTGCCGAAGCGACTGGAACCAAAGGCGTACGCCGCATACCTGGAGGAGCGGGAAAAGGAGCGTACGCGAGCGACTTCCAGCTCCGTCTGAACGAGCCCACTGTCTCCTTTCAGCCGCCCTCGAAGCAATCCCCCTCCTTGCAGCCCTCCCCCAGAGTGAGTGAGCTGATTTCTCTAGCAGGGGTGATGTCGTGTAGCCATCAAAGTGTTAGCTGTGCTGCGCCACACAGCATGCCGCCCCGAGTCCATCGCCGTATCTCGCTCATTGGCTCGCGCCAGAGCGAGGCACGAGGCTCCACACAGCTTCCCGTAGCCCTTGAAGTGCTCTGTCCCAGATTCCCCATCACAGGGGTGATGCCGCGTGCTCCCGAGAGGGGCCGCACCAACTCTAGTATCAATAGCTGCCCTCCCAGGAAACTGCAACACCAGGCGGCCACGCCTGGGCGCCGCTGTGTCCTGCCGCAGATGCGTGCCTTGGGGAGCTTGCCGCGTGAGTATGTAGTTGCCCGTATGGCTGTCGTAACCCGCGCGCTCTTCCTCGCCCTGTGTTGTCGGCGCACCGTTACCTGGAAAAGTATGGGTCTGCGTTTCGGGTTGGGGGTGTCCCAGAGTAGTGCCGGGGTAGTGGGGCCGATACTGTAGCTGTTGCACTTTTGCTCTTGGAGATCGATTGAACCCCACTGCGCCGGGCGAATGCCGAGGGAGCCACCGCTGCCGCGTCACGTGAGTGAGTCGAATCCGTTCACGCTGCGCGGTGGCGGCGGCAGCAGCGACAACGGCGCGGCGCATGCGGCTCATCGGCCGCTTTCTGCTCCCGAAGCCGGAGCGGCGAAGGCTCCGGCACCACGGGCGCTCGCGATGACACGGAGCAGTATTGACCAGGTGCAGAGGACCGTCAGGCGCTCTCCGTGGTGGTGGCAGGGCTGCGAAAACCCGCTGCCGTTTCTGCATGAGTCTGCGTTCCTCTACCGCATGGATCCGCTTCGCCCACTGTCCCACATGGATATCAAGGGGTACACGCAGCGCCTGCGCCAGTGCAGTGCGAGCGACTGTGCCGCCTTCCTCTACGACCCCGCGACGAGCGAAATGGAGGAGCCCACGCAACCTCACTCACCAACTTCGCTGAGGTCGACTGGCGCCCTTGCAGCCGCACCTCCCCCGAGTGAGCAACTGCTCGCCGTGGGTGGAATGACGCGAGAGCATCCATCGGCGCAGAGGGTGGGCGAGCCGGTGCCTTCGGGGACGCATTCACCAACACAAAAAAAACCGGCTCAGTACAGCTATGGCGAGCGATATGTGCGCTCATTCGGCGTGACTCAAGTGCTGGAGGGCCATACCGGCTGCGTAAACTCGATTGAGTTCAGCACGGATGGGCTGCGGCTGCTATCTGGGTCAGACGATCTAACGCTGCGCGTTTATGACACGGTGACCTGGAAGTCCCTTCAGCAATGCCGTACCATGCACAGTGCCAACATCTTTCACGCGGTGTTTTCCCCGTACTCGGCGTCGGGCGTACTGTCATGTGGTCTTGACGGCCGCACGTTGATGACGGATATCGAAACATCGCAAACATTTTTTAGATGCCGCTACCCCGGGATGGCCTCGTCGATCGTGGTTCTGCCAGGAATGCCGAGCACCGCATATGTGGCATACGGTCAGGGGCAAATCGTGCGCGTCGACACTCGTTTGAGCGACTCACCTGGGCTCGTCTACGCAGCATCACCGCTATCCTCAAGGAACCGCGAGTGCTCCGTGAATGCTCTCGCCGTGCACCCTTCCCATCCATACCTCATCGCCTCCGCCATGGAGAGTCCGTCTGCGTTCCTCCACGACGCGCGGATGAGCTCGCTGGGCCCCTTCGCGCGGCTCACCATTCCCGGTGTATCCTCCAGCTCGTCACGGGGGATCGGCGGCATTAGTTTCAGCGAGAGAGGTGACTTTCTCGCCGTGAACATGAAGGAGAATGACATCTACGTGGCCGCATGGCAGCAAGACATGGCCGCTTGCCTTTTTCAGGCGCCCACCGCCCCAGAATCGCTCTCCACACGAAGACGTGACCGCCGGCGACGTACAGGCTTAGTGGATGCCGGAGCACAGCTGTCAACGGAGCCGGCGACTGGCTCGATGTACTCCGCCTTCGATTCGCACAACGTGGCGTGCCAACCATTCGCTCTAAACAGCGCGGTGCGCCTGCGCGGGAGGCTGAACAGCATGACCATGTTCAAAGAAGTTGGGTTCATGCTGAACGACGAGGTTGTGTTCTCCGGTGGCGACTGCGGGAATCTGTTTTTCTGGCGTCGCCGGGACGGAAAATTGCTCCATAAGGTGGGGGCGGACTCAGATGTGGTCAACGGCGTGCGGCACCATCCGTCCCTCCCCGTCGTCGCCGCGGCGGGAATTGATAACACCGTCAAAGTGCTCGCGAGCTGCGGAGACTTGAGCAAGAGCAACGATTCCGCACCAACGCTAGGCCGCCACGCGACACGTGCAAATTTCTGGCGCGTCATCGGGAACATTCTGCAACCCGACAATGAGCCATCCAGCGAGGGCGACTCGAGTGCGAGCGATTCGCCAGATGGCATGCCCTCGAGCAACACCTCTGGCACCGCGAGCGCCTACAGTGACCAGCCCCACTTTGGAGTCCCCCGAGGACGGGCTGATGAGGCGGAGCGGATGGAGGCGCGGCGGCGGTGGCGTGAGCGGCGCTACCTGTTGCGGGGGGTCGGCCTCGACTCTCGGGGCAGCGAGGGACAAAACAGTGACGTGGACAGCGAGGTGGCTTCAAGTAGGGACTCTGGGTCGCTCTCAGAGGACGCGGCGCACCTTGCGTCAATGCGCCGCTCTGCGCTCGAGTATTGCACGAGGACCCAGAGCACCGAGGCCCTCTCTGTGCACACCCGGTCGCCCCTTCCTGCGCTGGAGCTGGTGTTGCGTTCGCTCAACCGGGCGCGAGACCAGAGCACGGATTCCGTGATGGCGATGGAGGAGGGCTCGGACTCACCCGCGCCCGAGGAGAACTTGAGCGGATCGGATGGTTTCGGCGGTGCGGAGTTCATCGTGCTCGACTCCGACGATGACTCAAGCTCGCACGAGGAGGAGGATATCGCAGTGCCTTCGACAAGTGGCAGCGAGAGTGGGTTGAGCACGGCGATTCGCAGTCCTGGGGGCGAGGCCAGCGGGCACGAGCTAAGCTCTACCTCGGCATCCTCCAGCGGGATCTACTCCTCTGCGAGTCGTAGTGGGCGTCGCCGAGCTAGGCGCCGGTCGCAGTCGCCAGGTGACGGAAGCGTGCCGGTAGCCATCGAGGGTACCCTTCCACAAAGCATTTCGCTCACGGGTGATACGATGATGATGGCGCTACCGCAGCTACAGAGCTTGTTGAGTTCGCTGGATGGGAGAGATACTTCCCCTGCCACGAGGGCCTTGTTTGTGCGGGCGGTGATCGCCATCTTCGAGCAATACGATGGAGCTCTACCGAACCGAGCGTCGTCGGAGATGCAGGGGAGGCTGAACGTTGTGCTAACACGATCGCCAGAAAGGCAGCGGAGGACCACGGAGACGCCGCAGGTGCTAGAGCTGTACTTCTCGGCTCTGCGCCATGTCCTCAACGTCATCGATCGCAACTTCCGTCTCTGGCGCTGCGCTGTGACAAACGAGCGCGTGCAGCTGCTCAACTGGGAGCGTTGCCGCTGGGCCGGGCATTGCAACGCCGACCGCCGTGCCGGCATGGCAGGCGCCGCCGACGCCAGCGGTGCAGCTACTCCACGCAGTGGTTTGCCGCGGCCAGGCAGCCGCTCGGTGGAATCTGAGGGACCCGACGCAAGACACGCGGCGAGCGACGCTAGTGCGCGGGAATTCGACGACGACGTCCCAGAGGTGTTTCAGCCACGCATCTACGGCGAGGCGACGCAGTTCGAAGGCGTCGTGATGAGAGACCGACTGAGCGTTCTCCTCATGATCCTCGACGTCCTGCTGCAAGCGAAGGAGGAGCTCTGCAGCAATGCGGAGCAGCGAAAGCAGTACTGGATTGCGCGGTGCGCATACCTCATGCGGCGTGTGTATTTCTACATGGCGCTGGGCAACCGCGATGGGGCGATGGCCTGTGCTATGTACCTCGATCGTGACGTGGAATTCCAACACATCGTTGCTCTCGGGGCGGTACCCCGAGATCGCCAGCGGACGACGCGACCGCGACGACGCTCTACCCCTGGCCGCCAGCGGACTGCGACACGGCGGGTGGGGCCGCCGCGCTTGGCGCGTGCCGATTCACGCGTCGTGGTGGCTGGCAGTGAGGAGTCACCTCTGAGGGTGCCTCTCCTGGTTCCCCTCGCGATGCAGCTTAGGATTGCGGTCCTGTCGGCACGGGCTGGGAACCAGTCGTCGCGCACGCCTTCCCATGGCACGGGCAGTCCTGAGCGGCTGGTGCGTGAGGCAACGCCCTCTGATGGAGTGCACCGTGAGCCCTACGCGGACCGGCATGATGATGGTGAGCAGCAGCAGCAGATTCAGCTGCTGCGCGCGGAGCTGCTCCTTAGGCTGATAGGGCACCCGAATCTTCGTGTAAAGCGGCGCGTGGAGCGAATGATCGCTGAGCTCGATCGGTAGGCGCCGCGTGGCACCGTGGCCGTCCCCCCGTTGCCAGTGCTACGCCTCCAGCGGCGCCGCCCGATCGATGCGGCAGCCGGCAGAGCCGATACGCCGCCACGGTGCGGTGCACACCGTCCTCGGCTCGCCTCTCTCAAACCTTCCTGTCTCACTCCCGCGCACACAGTTCTGCGGCCTCAACCAACGGCCTCCGCATCCCCTTTCTACCCTGCCACCGCCACTACCACCTCTCCAGCGATTCCCCCCCCCCCCCCCCCC
>PGOM01000002.1:533363-551042 GCA_002921335.1 Paratrypanosoma confusum | reverse complement strand
CCCCCCCCCCCCCCCCCGCACCGCTGGCACGTCGTGACGTAGAGCGCTGTGTTGCGACAGCGCGCTTGCTGGGTAGCTGTTACACGCCCCAACTCGTTCACAACAACAGAAGTGTTGGCACTTCACTTCTGGACGGTGAATAGAAAAGCCCAAATCAAGTGGAGGGTTCCTGTGCGCCTGACGGTGTGGATGTGAGGCTCGTGAGGCGGCAGCGCATGTCTGCGGCTGTACTTTCAGGGCCCGGGCAAGGCGGCCCCACGGACGCGCCAACGGTGGCTGCGGTCCCCTTGGGCAGTTCCGGCATGGGCCCATATTCGATCCCTACGCCGTATGCTGACGCCAACGTACCACTGCTATCGCTCCTCGCACGTCACCGTGCTGCGGTACCGCACCGTGAGCCTATCACTGCTCAGAGTTCGCCGGGACGCACTGCAGCTGTTGGCCTCACACCATTTTCTCAGTACTTCACTGCTGGGCGCAGAATCTGGCCGCCGCTTCCCACGGGACAGTCGGGTGGGAGCTTTGAGCTTGATGCCGGTGCATCTTCGAGTAATGGCAGCGGCCCCCGGCAGAGATGCGGACCTGGTGGCGCAGACGGTCCCACCGTGGCGGATGCTTACAGCAGTAGTCCTCGGGTTGGGAGCTGGCTTCAGACCGTGGTGGCAGCGGTGGGCGACCGACAGCCACGCTCCTCGTCGCCTCGCTCGGGCTCAGACTTTTCGGGCAGAGACATGAAGGTGCGTAACTCGTTGAAGCAGAGTGATCCGAATCCAGGACAGCCGACCGCCCCCGTGTCTGCTCGCTGTGCGTCCTCACCACGAGGCCGGTGCTCCAGCGTGAACACGCTATCGGGGTTTGCCAGTGCCCCGGAGCCGTCCTTTCGGTCAAAAATGGACGAGTTGCACCGCCGCTTTGAGGAGCAGATGGAGGTACACCGGGAGCTGGATCGTGCATGGCAGCAAACGGTTGGACTCCAAGAGCATTTGAATGCGCTGCAAGCAGAGCACCGAACGCGTGAGGTCGCAATGCGCCTTTCAAAGCACCACCGCGATCAGTTGCTTAGCCGTCTAACACAGCCTCAGACCGGAGGGCTGAGTCTCGCCGAACTAGCCGGCACTCACACTACTGGAGCAATTGCTGCCTCCCCTGGTGCTTCCGCTGCACCGCATCACTCGGTCACCATTGTCCTCAGTGACGGTGAGATTGCGACGCGGGTCGCGAGGGTAGGTTCAACAGATGGCGCAGCCGCATCACGTAGGTCAGCCGCTGAGGCGCACGGTGCAGGCTGTCGCAAGAAGCGCGACGTGAGTAGAGATCCACCGATGCCGAGAACTAACGCCACCATTGTTGTCGAGGGGTCTAGCATTGTAGGCGAGGGTGTCCCCTATGCTCGTACGCGTTACACGCGCCGACTCACCGCCACGAGTAGTCTGAGCGACAAAGGAAGTAGCCGTAGTCGCAATGGCGACGCAGTGGAGGATGCGCAAGCAATGGGATCAGATGTGGGCACCGGGAGGCTACCTTCATCAGCAGTGTACTCGGAAGACTTTGCGTCAGAACTGCCGACAGCGACTTCCTCTCGCAGTGATTTTGCGACCGTGGATGTGGATGAGCGCAGCGGTGACTCCACTGGGAGTGTAGCGCACACTGCGAGCGAATTGGTCTCGGACCGCGAGGTGGCTGACGGAGACCAGGCGGCGACAAGCGACTCGGTGGCCTCTGAAAACCTGCGGAGCACCACGGGTGAGTCTTTGGTATCTTTCTCGACCACTTCTTCAATGGCGTCAAGGCGGCAGAGGCGCCAGCGCAGCGGCTCGTCCACGCCCCAGGCGTCTTTTGGTGACTCCAGTGTGAGTGAACGCAATCTACAATCAGCGCCGGTCGATCTCACTACTCGTAGTACAGCGCAGATGATTGCGTTGCTGCAGCGCACGTGCCAAACGGTGGACGCCTTCCTTCAACGCTATGGGGGTCACGTACCAGAGGCGGTGCCGCGGAAGGGGGCTGAACGGGGGGAAAGGGGGATCGTAGCCCTAGAAAACGCCGGAACGGCGAGCACTTCGGCGAGTGGCAAGCCACAGTTGCTGCGCGAGGCCCGAGAGACGGAGCTTCTACGAAACTTGGTTGACCACCTGCGCAGCAGCGTCATAGCGCTGGCTGCCGTGCGGCAGGCAAGACGGGCGAAGGTTCGGCTGCTAAAGAATGCTGCTATGCTTGCTCGCATTCGCCAAGAGCTCCAGAGGGACACAGCACTTCGCCTGCGGGACTTCCTTCCTAGTTCGAAGTCGGGTCGCCATGGCCGCCGCCACACAGGTCGGAAGGCTCTGGCTCTGGCGAAGCTGCTCCTGGGCGAGGGTGGCGCATTCACGCCCACGAGTGCGAGTAGTACTTTCCGCGGTAGCAGTGTGGACGAGAGGAGCCAGAAGCATAGTGGCCGCAAGGCGAGACAGCAGGACAACCGGGTGCAGAAAAAATCGGCCCGGAGTGTGCGGCGCAGCTCCTCGCTGAGCGTGTCGTTTGACGATGAGATGATGGGGTCTGGGCGGCGTCGTGGGAGTCGTTCTGGCAGTGCGGACGAGATAGAGGATGACTTCCCCGTGTCTGACCGCGGCAGCCTCAATCAGGAGAGCCTCAGTCTGAGTATAGACGACGCGTTCAGTATCGATCACTCGCGTCGGGGATCGCTCGCTGTCTCGTCCTCGATACCGGATGACTTTTCCATCGACGGCGACGCACGTGGCGGTGACAGTGGTACAGATGACAGGGTGAGCTATGAGTTTGGCAGCGAGACCACGGATCAAGGTGGCCGAAGCGGCTCCACCTCCGTGCTGGACGATATGGAGTCACTGCCGTCCACTGAGGACCTGTCGGAAGAAATCTCGCTGGATGATCTGGAGCTTGATCCCGGCGCAAAGCTGACGCGTGAGGAGCGGCGGCTCGCAGAGGCGCTCGCTGAGTTGGCGTCCAGCGATGAGCTGCTGGATGAGGACTTCTTGCTCGCTACCGAATCCGTCGTGACGAGCCCCTCGCCTGGCACATCGTCCATTCCTGTGGAGGAATCGTTGTCAGCGTCCTCATCGTCCGTAGGAATGGAGATCCGCTCCTCGGGATCGCGGGCCGAGTCCGAGACCGCTTCTAGGGCGTACTCTGCCTCCTTCGACAGTGACCTGAGCGCTGAGGCTGGGCCTACCAACGCCGATGCGAAGGTGCGACCGAGTGCTTCGAAAGAGAAGGCCATGCGACGGCTCCGAAGGCTGCTGCAGAGCTATCTCGAACACAATCCTACCGCGAGTGACGGCACCTCTGCCTCATCAGCGCGTTCGGTTCAACCAGCAACGCCTGCGGCGGAGTCGGCAAACTCACCGCTTTCCATGCCCTCGTCAACGTCCAAATCTGATGACCCCCAGCCACTGGGGTCGCCGTCGCTTACGCCACACGCGTCGAACGGTGGCGCTGTCAGCTCTGATGGCTTGGGTACTGCGAAAACCAACTCGTCACTGTCATCTGCAGGAGCTGTGGAGGGGCACCAGCTGACCGCTCCAAAGCGACGGACGGCAAGCAGCAGAGACATGGTGGAGAGACTAGCTGTGGACATGGGCATGACTGCCGAACGCCGTAGGGAGGCGTTGCATTCGGTGAAGCCGTTAACCTTCTCACAGCTTTATAGCCCGACTGCTTCTGCAACAACCTCTTCTTCTGGAACTTCTATTCCAAGTGATGCGGCCATGCCTGACGCACAGAAAATTGCCGGCGCGTACACAAGCTTGGTGCGAGACTCCAGGAGCCGAGGCAGCTCCACCAGCCCGCGCACGCTGTCCTCTTCGTCGTCGAAAGCCTCCACCACTACGGCGGCCATCGATATGACTGCCCAAGAGGATCCTCTACATCCATCAGGGCCCTTCGTACCTACGCAGCCGGAGCTGAGTGGCGAGAAATCGGTGGTGCATCTGTCTGACGTGCATGACAAAGGTGACCCATGCGATGCCCACCCAACTAGCGATGCAGCTGGCGAGGGCGTCAGCTGGGTAGCCTCTGGGCGTGAACAGCTGGTAGTTACGGAGCCGGTGAAGCAGCCGGCTCCTACGGATCGACTTGTGGCTCACGTGGCATGGGGTATCGAGGCGGGGCTTCTTTGGAAGTCCAAGCAGAAGGCGATTATTCGTGAGCTGAACCGCGCACCAGTGCAGTTGCCGGACGCGTCGCGAGCCACAGCGCGAGGGGTTCACAGCGCAGCTTTGCGGACGCAGTCGGAAGTGGCTGTATCTGCTGCTGAGCTTCCATCATCTGCCGTGAAGCATGAGATCGCCTCGAGGCGTGTGAGCAGCATCAGCTACGTCGCTTCCAATGAGGCAAGTGCAACTGCGTCGAGCCAGGCGGCTTCAGGGGGTAATTTCGGTTCACGGCCGCTCAGCCGCACTACTAGTGACAGTGCCGCCGCGGTGGAGCCCGAGAAGACTGCGAGCGATGATGCGGCGAAAGATTTTGCGTACCACTGGGGTATGCTAGAGTCGTTACTAGAGACTCGCTTTCGTGCCCGGGAGTGGGGTACCGAGGCGCTGGCCTCCACCGATGCCAGTGCCTCGATCGATGGAACGCTTGACAGCTGCTCTTCCACGGCGGGTAGCGCTGCTGGTGCGACCCCCGGGAGTACAGGGCCGTCCAGCAGGCCAACTGACACGGCGCCGTCGTCAGCGTCCTCGTCGGTGTCAGGCACGTAGCTGGCCGTGCCTACGGAGACCAGGGCCCACCCGCAACCCACTTTTGCCTCTTCCTCACTCCCCTCTCCTCCGGGCCACCCATGCGAGTTGCGGTGCGGGGATCTCTGGCTTGCGGAGGATGCTGTTGCCGCTCTCTACTGGAAGACTCCTCCGTATTCCAGCGCACGGTAAGCTATCAGTCTGTTTTCTCTTTCTCTCTCTCCTTCTCACCACCACCACCACCATTGTCACTGTCGATAACACACGCGCGGCACTGAAAGTTGAAGTCTGTGTGCCAGGGTAGTTGTTTTACCGTGGCAACCGCTGCCGACTGCTTTGTACGATGGGCCGTCGCTCCCGAAAGCACCGCTCGGAGTTTTTGGACGATGACTGTGGGCAGAATGCGCTGCAGCTCGCGGCACGCGGGAGCACCATCATCGCCGAGATTCTGCGGCTCTCGGAGCATATCCCTATCGAGTTCAAAGACCCAGAAAAAACCGGCTATTCGCAAATTATCTACGACTACCGCTATTTCAGCAACCAGGAGGAATACGAAAAGGTGATTCAGGGCAGCGCGGAGCTTCTTCAGAGGGATGAGGATTTCTGCGAGACTCACATGGAGCTGCTTGACCGGTTCTTCAAGCTGTTCCGCGGCGTGTACGGCTATGCGACGGAGCTGAACCGCTTCATCGAAGAAATTCGGGATGGGATGTACATCTCGCAGACTTTGGAGTCGATCCTGGTCAACATGGATGGCAAACAGCTGCTGTGCGAGATCTTCCACCTCTACGGGGTGATGCTGCTCCTCCTCGACTACAAGATTGGCGGGCGCGTGCGGGAGCATCTTATCGTGAGCTACATCCGCTACAAGGGAGCAGGGGAGCAGAACACGGTCGAAGTGACGAACATGTGCCGCCGCACTGGGTTCGAGCTTGATGCCCCCCCCCCTGAGCGCTACCCGGTGCAGTACTTTAACCGCGTGAAGATCGATAAGGAGGTAGTGAATATGCTCATTGGCCGCATTCGCTCGGACGACGTGTACCAGATGTCCTACAACTACCCTGCGCCAGAGCATCGCAGCGCCGCACTGTCCCTGCAAGGGGCGATTCTGTATGTGCTGCTCTTCTTCCGGCCTGAGATCCTGACGAGTGAGGGCCCAGTGATGCGCGAGATTGTGGACAAGCACTTTGCCGACAACTGGGTGATCAACTACTACATGGGGTTCACCGTGGACCTTGTGGTGGCGTGGGGTGCGTTTCCAGCCGCGAAGGCGGCGATCTCGGGGACCGTCGCCGGAGAGAGCGTGCAGTACCACCAGCGCCGCATGAGGAGCAACCTGAACACGCTCAACAAGGAGATTGCCGAGTTCCTGCGCGAGGGCGTGCTGGTGGAGCAGTACGTCCTCGACAACATTCACTCGCTGCTTCTCCCGCGTATCCGTGAGGCGAACGTGACCCTTCGGTGGTTCATGCTCCACATGACGCGTGGCGGCCCCAGTCGGCTCATCGCCGCGGAGTTCAAGAAGAGCTACGAACTCGTAACGGATGGCGTGTCCGTCAACGCGATCATCACGCTGCTCCTCAGCACAGCGCAACTGGAGTTCCTCCTGCGGGACATGTTCACTCAGTTTCTCAAGCAGAAAAAGCAGAAGTGGGAGCGGGCGAAGGAGGAGGGCTCGCACAAGATGTCGAAGCTGTCCACTTACTTTTCCGGGGAGCACGTTCTCAGTGACAACGTGAAGGACCCGCAGCTGGAGGCGTGGTTTGACGAGATCTCCGAGCGCATCGCCAGCCTCGAGTACACCGATAGCGTGACAGCCAACCGCAAGGTGCAGAAGCTGATGAAGGCCCTTGAGAACGTGCTCGAGTTCCATCAGATCGATAGCAACCTTCAGGTGGTGCAGTTTGTGCAAGACACCCGGTTCCTTCTGCGCCAGATGATCCGTTACATCAACATCGAGAACAAGGTGCTGATCACGATCGCCACCGTGGGCGACCTCTCGTACGTCTGGGAGTTGATGTCGACCTACGGCTGCTTCGAGCCGGAGCTCCAGCAGAAGATCAAGCACAAGCCGGGCCTGGCCGTTCAGATGCGGTCAGTGTTCGTGAAGCTGGCGTCGATGCTGGAGCTGCCATGCAACCGAATTGACCAGGGCGCGCAGAACGACAAGCTGCTGCTGTCCGCACTGGAGACGACATCCGAATACTACTCCAACGATTTGGTGACGTTCGCGCGGCGGGTGCTGCACATCATTCCGATTTCCATCTTTGACGTCCTGCGCCGTATCATGCTTATACTGATCGAGAGCCTGAGGGAGTGCCCCACCAAGCTAGCGCGAAAGGATGCCAAGGTGCAGAGTCAGCTAGAGACCCGCCAGCTCCTGGCGGAGTTGACTGCCGACATCGCCAAGTACGCCAGCGGCATCTTAGCAATGGAAAGCACTCTGGTGGGTGTGATCCAGATCGACCCGCACCGACTGCTGGAGGATGGGATCCGGAAGGAGCTGGTGGAGCAGATTACCAACGAGCTCCACAACGCACTCCATTTCAACCCCGCCCGCGTGCTCACCGCGGGAGAGCTGGACCGGGAGCTAGGACGGCTCGCGCGCCAGCTGCAGGGCATCCGCTCGTCGTTCGAGTACATCCAGGACTACGTCAACGTCCACGGCCTGCGCATCTGGCTGGAGGAGTTCTCCCGAATAGTCAACTTCAACGTCGAGATGGAGTGCAACTCGTTCATGCAGAAAAAGCTCTACCACTGGAAGTCGAAGTACCAGTCAGACAGCATCCCCATCCCGTACTTCGAACGGGCCCGCCCGCAAAGCTCCTACAGTTTTCTAGGCCGCATCGTCCAGCACCTGCTGACGATGACCGACCCGGTGCGGGTGCTCTTTCTCCCGTCACTCGGCGCGTGGTACGACCTCTCCCTCTCCGAGGAGGTCGTAGGCATGCGGACCTTTAGCAGCATTAGTGAGGCCATTGGGCATCCGGGCCTTTGCGCGCTCGACCACCTCCTCTGTTTCATCACTGCAAAGGACTTGCAGCTGCTCCTGAACGGCATGCGCATTGCCATCGAGCCGGAGCAGGAGATGATATCCCGCGTGCGCGAGCGGCTGTGCCCGATGACGACCACGCCACCGACCGCCATTCAAGACTACAACATGCTTGTAGCGGCACTGGGGAAAAATTTTGGCGAAATGACGGATATCCTCACACGTGTTGGTCGTATTCAGCTCATGCGCAGCATGATAGCCAACGAGCTGCGCTCGGCGTGCAAGCTGAACAGCAGTGCCCTCTTCGCCGCACTGACAACTGCCAACCAGGCGCTTCTGATCGATCTGGAGCGGCACTACCACAACCCGGACGAGTGCCCCATCCCCGGCGACATTATCGCGCAGATTTCGCCATTTCTCGACCATACCGGTATTACGGACGTGCAGTCCAAGGTGTATGTCACGTCAAGGCCACTGCCCGACGCTGTATTCTACCTTCTCGGACTGCTTATTGATAGCGTGCCGCGTGTGCGGTTTGACGAATCCCTCTGCGCGCTGGTTCCGGCACGGCCGCGAGACACGATAGACGCGGCAGCGTTTGCATTTGGCGTGTCGCTCCTGCTGAAGCAATTTCACTCGGACCAAAAAGACCTTTTCTTTGGCCACGTCTCCCAGGCGATCCGGGCCAGTGTCACGATGTTCGAACGAGCCGACGAAAAGGTGCAGGCCACCGAGATTCTCCCAGCGTTTGCGGAGCACCTCACGCTGTGGATGGGCCTCATCGCGGACTACTCCCACACCTCACTGGACTTTGCCCACCGTCTTGTGCCACCGACGCTCTTTGGCCAGTTCCGCCAGGTCGTGAAACCCCCTGGGAAGCGGAAGTGATGTGCCCTGCACCTCCCCCCTCCCTCTTCGTATTTTCCCTGTCCTTCTCTTCTGCGACTTACTCGCTCCAACCTACTTGCATTCGCTCAGTCTACCGGGCCATGGGGACAGAGAAGGAACGGGAGGTTGGGCGTAGGGTCCAGTCGGTGGGCGCGTGTGCGTGCGAGTCGATTCGCGTGTCTTCGTTGTATCGTATGCCCTTTCGCCGGAAAGCGCATCACCGGCAAACTGCAACACTCCCGGTCCGCTTGGGGTAGGCGGGTGTGCGGGCTTGTCCTGCTGCTGCTGCAGCTTCTGTGCGGTGTCACCGTTTTACCTCCCCCCACCCTTCCCTGTCACCCTAGCGATCACCAGTCGCTCCCACGCGGGCCACAGCATCTGTCTCTACGTGTGGTAGGCAATACCTGCCGGTGCTCTGACGGAACTCCGCCATGCTCGCTACGCGCGAGGAGCTCGCGCGGGAGATCGCAAAAACGCGGAAGCAGCTAGAGGCGCTAGAGGCTCAGTACCGCATGCTCGACGCGCTGGAGCCCAGCACCGTGGCGGAGGAAGTCGCTGAGCCCCGATCCCCTCGGCAGAGAGCGTTCGAGTCGTCGTCGCAGCCGCAACTGACAAAGGTGCAGGTGGAGCGATTCTCACGCCAGATCATGGTGGACGCAATAGGTGCGGCCGGAATGGCCCGGATTTCTACGAGCACTGTGCTACTGGTTGGTTGCGGGGGGCTTGGGAGCACCGTCGCGCTGTATCTGGCCGCCGCTGGCGTAGGAAAGCTTATCCTCGTCGACTTCGACGATGTGGAGCTCTCCAACCTGCACCGGCAGGTAATTCACACCACGGCGCGCGTGGGAACGCCAAAAGTGGGGAGTGCCCGGATGGGCTGTGAGGCCGTAAATCCGCACTGCACAATCGAGTGCATATCGAGCCCATTTGGTCTGGGCAACGCCGAGCAGCTGGCGCGCCGCTGCGATGTTATCGTCGACGCGACAGATAATGTAGCTGCGCGATACCTTGTCAATGACGCAGCGGTACTGGCGGGTAAGCCTCTCGTCAGTGGCAGCGCTATGCGCTGGGAGGGCCAGCTCTCGGTGTACAACTATCGCGCTGCGCAGGGTACTGGTGGGGACAGCTGCTTCCATGGCCCATGCTATCGATGTATGTTTCCAGTTCCTCCCCCCATGGCCGCCGTGGGCAGCTGCAATGACACAGGTGTTGTCGGACCCGTTCCTGGGGCTATCGGCTGTCTGCAGGCGCTCGAAGCGATCAAGGTTCTGTGCGATGGCCAGATCCGGCCTGAGGAGATTATGGCGGGGCGCATGTTGCTGATGGACGGCCGTCGCGGTACTTACCGTGTTGTTCGCCTCCGCCCACGGCAGGCCAAGTGTGTTGCCTGCGGCGTCAATGGGCTAGGGCAGCTCTCCGCTTCGTCAGTGGCAGAATCCCCGCTGTCTTCGCTGGCTGCGTGGGCACCTCAGCGGCCCGAGTACGTCACTGAGGCATGCACCTCTGGTGCGGCGTTGAGCATCGCGCTGCTACCGGAGGCAAACCGGATGTCGGCTCGTGATTTTTGTGCCGCCATTGTGTCCATGGAGGAGAGCACGCCAATCTTCAAAGGGGAGGCGGTGATGATATTGGACGTTCGGGTCTCAGAGCAGTTTCACATGGCCCACATACCGGGCTCAGTGTCGCTTCCGCTGCCATTACTGAGGCGATGTGAGAGCTCGGTGGCAGGGGCTACCGATGGAGCCGCGGTAAGCGGTTGTGGCGCGTACCGTAACCAAGAGCTACAGCGGCACTGGCACGAAGCGCTGAGTGTGTACCGCTGCCAGACGTACTCGACGGGCGCCGGGACTGGTGACTCTCCTCAGACTCGGCCCAAGCCTCCTCTCACGGTGTGCGTTCTGTGTCGGCGTGGCGTTGCCTCGGCTCAGGCGACCCACCTGCTTCTACCTCTAGTGGAATTCGAGAACGGGCTGACCGAGGCTGAGGAGTCGGTGGCTCAGTGGCGTCAGTGGTTCTCTTCCGTAGCTCTTCGGAACGTGGATGGTGGTCTGAACCAATGCAGCAGAGAGGGCCTCGACTTCCCATTCTACTAGCAATGCTCGAGTGACAGCCGACCGGCACCCTCTACCCTGCGCGTTCTGGGGGATGGCGAGTGAATTTGGTGGACACGGGGGCCTTGATGGGGAAGGCTGTGCGGTGCGTGGCGGGTGGTGGTCCTCGCATAGGTGCCTCTACCTCCCCGCCCATTGGGAGGCCGCTTCGTGAGAGAGGGGGCGGGGGCGGTCGGGACACGGGCGTGGCGCCACCGCTGACACCTCCGCTCCATGCTGTGGCTGGGGAGGCTGCACGCCCTGACTGCCAGGAGAAGGGGTGCCAGCTACCCTCGTATGGGCTCCCACCTCAACGTGGCCCGGGTGAGCACAAACAAAGAAAAGCTGATTGAGCGAGGCAGGGAGGGGGGAGGGGTGGGGCTGGAGGGGAGAGGTGCTGGCCTTCTTGCGCGCCGTGCACCGCCCCAGCAGCCGCGATGTCGACATTCTCTGTCACGTCCCCGGTGAGCGACAACGTTGATGCGCCCGATTATCCGTACGAGGACGACTACGACGGCCCCGACACGAGGGCTGGAAGTAGCCGCCAGAGCAATGGCTACGAGGGCGACGTTCCCTCTGGGCGCGCGTCGGCCTTCTCGTCGCCCGCGGTTCGACAGCCCGCGGGACGACCCGGGTACGGCCGGGGGCGATCTGCGTCATCGTTTGCGATGGCACTGAGCACCCGAAGCGCCAACGGCCGTGCCGCTTATCAGAGTAGCGCTGGGGCGGCGGCGCGCGGCGAGCTCAGTGACCTGCGGCTGGGGGGAACGTTCGGCAGCTTCACGTATGACAGTGACGCAGATGCGATGTCGTCGTCGGGGGCGCACGTGCGCGGCACGGCTGCTCGGAATCACCACTCGGCGTCGTCGTCGCAGCTGAACTCACCGAACTCGCTGAACCCGTACGACAATGGCCGCAGCGGGACTGGATGGGGGGCGGCGTCGGCCAATCCACAGCAGCGTCGCGGTTACTATGCCCCGCTAGGGATGCAGGTGACGCGCGCGCACGACGCCGACAGCATCTCCGGGGATAGCATGCGCAGCGCCGCCCAGACCGAGGCTTCCCAGCACCATCGAGTGCCGCAGAGCACTTTCGCATCGACATACACGAACCTGAGGCTGGCGCACAGTGGGCGATACTCTGCAGTGGTAGGTTCAATGGGCATCCAGCCAGGCTCGGCGGGGAGTAGCGATCGTGGCGGTCCTGTGTCGAGCTCTCAGCGGAGCGCTACGCCCCCAGGCAGGGTGAGTGAGGGTGGACTACGGCCGATGTCGTCTCAGGCCCTGGGATATACCTGCAACTCCTTCTCCGCACCGGCGGTGTCACCGAACGATGACATCCCCGTTCATCAGGAGTCTGCACGACTGGCTCGTCAGGGCACGGCAGCTTCCACCGCTGGCGGAGCCGTTTCTTGCACGGACCTACTCGACCCGCTGGCGATGTCGCGCAACGCCACGTCCGTCGCAAACCGCAGCATCGCGGCGTTTCCATCGTTCGCCGCGAGCACTGCGAGCGAGGAGCGGGGTGCCGGACGATCGCCCACGTGGTCCACGATTGGGGCGGCGGATGCTGCTAAGGGCGGCGCTGCAAGCCCCACTGCTTTCCCTGCGACGAAGGAGACGCTGACGCAGAGCCTTGCGTACCACCGCCTGCGTGTGCTCCAGGATGCAGTGCAGGGGCCGCTGAACGATGCCGCCGCAGCGGCATATGTGACGCGCCAGGCAGCGGACCTACGGGAGGAGAGGCACATGAATGCGATTGTTGAGGCGTACCTCGCCGGGAATGGCTTCGATGAAGCCCACCGGCTGTTCGTCAAGACGATGCCGATCGCGGATCAGCGCCTCTGCGAGGGTGGTGTGAAAGCGCGGCTCTACCGGCGTGCTACCTCAGCGCCGGTGACGGGGAGGGTCAAAGTGACGGCTAGCCCTGGGGCCGAGGGCAGCCGCATCGAAGGGAGCGACGTGTCGAAGCTCGTTGCCGAGGCAGCGAGGAAAGTGTCCCTCGTCAGTCCGTGGAACTGCGTGGACACGCTCGACGGCACCGCGGCCGATGCCACGGCTGACCCGCTGGACAGCTCGGTTCACCCGTGGCGCACCGACAACCTGCTGTCACGCGACGTACGACTGCAGCCACTGGAACATCACCAAAACTACTTCAACCAGCAACAGCAGCAGCAGCAGCAGGACCAAAAGGGGCTGGCTGGGGGCTCATATCTCGGAAACCCCGCGTCCCCCGCCGCGCCCAAGGCGTCAAGCAACGTGGCCATTGGTGGCTCGCTGGAGCTGCTGGTGGAGGTCCTCATCCTGTCAGAGACGGACGCGCCGTTTGTTGTTGGGATGCCAATTTTCAACTACACGAACCTGTTCCTAATGCTCTCATCCCTGTTCGTTCTCCCCACGACTTTGCTGACGATGCTCATCCGCCTTTTCCGGACCATCCGTGCGCACCGCGACGCCGTGGGTGAAGCTCGTGCCGTTTACCTGCAGAGGCGCATCATTCACTTCATGACTTCCTACATTCTGTACCACGAAATCGACATGAATACGGCAGCGATCGGTGTTGTCTCGGCGTTCCTCCTCCGCGTGCGCAGCGAATGCACCTCGGCAAAGGTCCGTGGCGCCATGCGCGGGGGTGACCTGCACCCTGATGTTGCCCAGCGTGTGGCAGAGCTCGAAGGCGTGCTCTATGGTCTTCGGTCTGCGAAGGGGGAGGGGGCAAGCGCCGGCCTGCGCCCGTGCACGAGACCCCTTGGTACAATAATGCACGGGGAGGCGAGCGGCGGCCTCCGTAGCGCGACGCAAGGCCGGGGAAGTGCCGTACAGAGCCAGCTCAGCCGCTTCGATTCGGTGGCATCCCTAGAGGCGATGACGCTTGGGGGCTTCACTGATCCCATACGCAGCTCCTGCGCTCCTACAGAGTACCCCATGGCACGCGGCACCTTAGGTGGGAGCATGGACGGCGACACCACTGTGTACGGTGGGACCTGCGAACGGCGAGGTAGGCTTCCGCCACCTGCCCGACGCGATGCTGCCCGAGGGGTGCTTGCCGGCTACTTGGAACTAGAGCTAGAGGGCCTGACCATGAGCAGCCTTGGCGCGCGCGAGTGGGCAGAGCAGATCTGCCTCCTTTCATTCTCGCTCTTTCAGCGTATCCACCCGCGCGAGCTGCTGCACAATGCGTGGTGTAGCGAGTCGCTAAAGCTGAGCGTACCTTTCCACCTCTCGCAGTTCATTGAGTTTTCGGCGAGAATGCAGCGCTGGGTGGCGTGGCTGGTAGTGTCACCTAAGTCGTGGGCCAGCTGCCGCCATGCGCTGAGGCGCAGCCTGCAGCTGTGCCGCATTCTCTACGAGTGGCAGAACTACGAGCTGGCCTCCGCGGTCTTGGAGGGCATTCGCCACTCGGCGGTGGACTACCTGAGAGAGCAGTACGGCCTCTTTACCGCCGTGGAGCATGTGTCGGGCGGCAGCCCGTGGCCAGCGTTTCTCACGTCGGAAGAGGAGGAGTCGCTCAGCTCGCTGCAAGACCTCATGGACCCGTTCAGCTCCAACACTCCATCCTCGCTGAGTGCCACCACGAGCCCGCAAGTGACGGGGGACATGGAGGCTCCGATGATCCCCCTTTTGGCGCCTCTGCTGGGCGTGCTGTTTCGCACGGAGGAGTCCAAGGGCAAGACTGTGACGCTGCGCGAGAGCGACGGCGTGCCGGTGGTTAATTGGAGTAAGATTCTCGCCCTGGGGAAGATCATGTTCCTCTGGATGCGGTGCCAGGGCGTGGCGTACCCGTTCGCGCTGAACGTCGCGGCGCAGGAGCAGCTCTGGCGGATGCCGGGCCACGGCGCCTCCGACGAGGCCCTCATGGAGTGCGCGAAGCGCCCGAAAGTGGCGTAGCTACCCGCACCACCGCCTGCCCCTTCTCGCTGTGTCTGTGGCTCATACCGGCCCCGCTCTCCCCACCTGAAGGCGGATGGCCGCACGCCTCACGGTGTCGAGGGTGCACTCCCCACCGTCGGCCCCCTTCCCCTCCCTTTCACTCCCCTTCTCGCCAGGGTGTTGCTCCCTCCGATCTACACGTTGGCTGGCTACCCTTTGGGCGGTCACGCAACCTTCCATGCGCCACGGTTGCCGGAGCACCTCAACACCATCACACCGGGCAGCCTGTCCTTCACTCTCGTCACAGTGGGCCTACCATCCAGCTCTCACCCAAATTCTTTAGTGAATCGACCTACTCTGCGGCAGCGCGCGTGCCAACTGGGGCTCTGGTAGCATCGCCGCTCCCTTCCCCCCTCCCTCCGAGTGCCCGCATCGACATGCAGCCGTACAAGAAGGGCGGCTTTCGCGGTGGCAGGGGTGGCCGTGGTGGCGGTGGCGGTGGCTTTTACAACCCGCGGGAGCGAGGCTACAGCGGGACCGGCGGTGGCCCGAGGGGCAACCACAGCTCGAACCATACCGGTAACAGCAGCAACCACGCCGGTAGCCATAATGCTCGAGGTGGTGGTGGTGGTGGTGGTGGTGGCCCCGCCACGCAGAACTCCGTGTCAGATATTCTCACCACCTTGCTCGATCTCCTGTTTCAGAAGTCTGCCACTACGCTGTACAATCCTGAGAGCGGAATGCTGAACCTTTCTGCGTTTGCCGAGAGCCCTGACCTCTCCTCAGTGAAACGCAGCATCGATTTCAACAGCGCCACCTTCTCCGCTGGCCTTGCGGGGGTCATCAAGGACAAGATTGGAACTGGGCTGCGCGCATTGCGTGTCGACAACAACGGTATCCGCAATCTCAACATTCTCCTTGGCGCGCTCATTGATGCCAACCTGTACAACGGCGTTATTGCGATCTCGGCAGTCGGCAACAAGATCAGCGACTGCTCTTTTCTGGGGACCGCGCGAAAGTTCCCGCTCCTGGGCGAGCTGCTTCTGCAGCAGAATCCTGTCGTGGATCGTAAGGACTACGTGCCAAACGTGCGAAAGCAGCTGCCGGGGCTGACGCTGCTCGACGGGTCGCCGATACAGCGTGGCGCGCTGACGCTTCCAAACCCCGTTTCCACAACGCTGACGGATAACGACCTCTCCGTACTCTACTTTCTGGAGCAGCAGGTATTCGCGCACGCGCAAACAGGTTCCTTTGACCAAATGGTGTCGAAATATGCCGACCACGCCGTGTACTCGGTAAGTCGCTCCGCCGATTCGGTGCTGCGTAGCGTGCACTTCGACAAGGAGCACAACTCGCAGGAGCTGTCGCCGGGGGAGCGGAAGCAGTTCATTGCTGATGCAAACAGCTACGCGCGCCAAATCGGGTGGCGCAACCTGCACCGCTTCCTGAGCTCCACACTGGATCGGTTCACGCTGGGCCGCACGAAGATCCTGGCAGAACTCCGCAACCTCATGGGTCCACTGTCGCTGCGGTTTTCGCAGGAGCTGAATAGCAACGCCAATGTGGTATTCCTCGTCAACGGGATGAAAATCCCGACATGCATTCTGACGATCCACGGAAAGATTCTCCTGCACTGGAAGGCGTACCGCGCTGCTTCGGGGCAGGTGGAGAATGTGCCGTTCTACACCTGTCTCTTCGACCGCACCATGGCGCTGACTTGGTCGGAGGCGAACAACTCCTGGGAGATTAACAACGACGCCATCTTCCTGCGCCCGGACCGGGCTGCGACGGGGAGCACGCTGGTCATGAACGACGAATCACTGGCCACGCAGAGCCCCATGACGACTGAATACTACCAGAACCGAATTCGCAGCTGCAGTGCCACAAGCTGCAGCAACGCCTTGTTCTTTGCGAACCACCCGGCGCGAGTGGAGCAGATGCGCATTCGCTACCTCAAAGGGGCCCCGCCACAAGTAGTGCAAGCCATCGTGGACAAATCGGAGAGCGACGCCCATGCGGTGAATGCGCTCATCAAGGCATCTACGCTGCCACTGGAAGTGATGGTGCAGGCGGTGCAGGATCCCGACTCGATCGCGCGGATCATGTCACTTTAGAACGTAGTAGGACTTGTGCAGTGACTGGCGCCCGGAGACGTGCGCGCTGGTGGTCGTGCCGGTCCCCCTAGTCCCTCTGGTCCCTTGGGGGTCGCAGTGCTCCGGCCCACCGCGACTTCCACCTCCACCTCTCCCTCCCACCACTCAAATCCTTTTTCGAAGATAACTCCCCACTAAGTGACCGCCCATGCACTCACCCGCGGTCATGGAAAATATCAGGCGAGGCGTGAGGTGTGTGTGCTACGGGCCCGTCACCACTTCTCCCCTCTCGCCTGCTCACCCAGTTTGGGTGGCAGTGGCGGCGGAAGGCAGCTGGAGGCCCACGGAAGTTGGATTGAGAGGCTGTAAGTGGAACCTGTTCGTTTCGACGACAGTGTTCTTCAACCTCCCCCACACCTTCCTCAACCCTATTCCTCCGAGGTTCGTGGTGCGCGGTGCTCGTTACATGGCCACTTGCTTTGCTGCTCCCGCACCGCCTCAGCCGCTACGCTTCAAGCGGTGTGGCAGGGACAGGGGGGCGTTGGAATGGATGTGGCTGCCGGGGGAGGGGGTGGCTTGAGTGAGTGAGCCCGACTCTACCTACCATAATATCTACGTCGTTGCACTGCAAGACTGCTGCTAGCGGTGCTGTTTCCGACGTGCTGTTGCTGCTGCCCTCGCCGCTGTTGCTGTCTGTTGGTGCGTGTTGTTGTATCGGTGTGGTCCGTCTTTTTGTCCAGTGTGTGTGTGTGGTGGGCTTGCTTGTCGCTGGTGGAGCCGCAGCCGCTAGGAGGGGCTGGGATGGACCATCCCTGCGGTCGCCGCCTCTCCCCTTCCCCTCCCTGCTTCCGTGCGCCAGCACCGCCTGCCCACCCAACTTGTAGTGGACGCCGTCGCCACAGCCACGCGGTGGTGGCTTAGAAAGCGAACATGGATGGATGGAAGAGCAGGTGGGAGGCTGGGAAAGGAAGGCAGTGATGTCGCCGGTCGGCGGTGGTGGAGGCTCGTAGCTGGTGGCTGGTAGCTGGTGGCTGGTGGCTGGTGGCTGGT
>PGOM01000002.1:521949-533338 GCA_002921335.1 Paratrypanosoma confusum | reverse complement strand
ACCCACTTATTCACCCACCCAGTTACCACGCCGCCCCGCCATCCCCGTCGCCCCGAACCACCGACTCTTCCTCGTCTACCGGCCAGCACCACAACCTCGCTGCCTCGCACTGTCCTCCGCTGCCTTCCCCCTGCGCTACAGCCTGGGCGATCTTAAGCGTCTCACCGCCGATACCTCCCTCCCATCCATCCATCCATCTCTCCACCGTGGTGGGGTGGGGTGCGCGGTGTCCGCTGCCGCAGCCCCTCCGCTCGCCAGTGGCCCTGCACCACCCCGGGCGACGGGGCGGCGCGGCGCAGTGGCGGCCATCCCGACCAGGTGGTGTACAGGTGGTGGTCGGCATGGCGGTGTGGCACGCCACCCCCCTCCCCTTTCCTTTCGCTCCCTTCCTTCTCCCCCCCCACCTCCCCTCCCGTCTTCTTATTTCCCTCCTCCACCCCCTCTTCCTCCTTCCCCACCTCTTCCTTTCCTCAAGGAGAACGGAGCTCACAGGTGGGTGCGTCCAGGCGAAGTCACAAGTTCACCACAGCCGAGGTCGAGTCGCTGCAGCACACACAAACACAGGCACAAACACCACACCACAACACAACACAACACGGCACACCTAGTCAGGGACATTCCCACCGACTGATATTTATGCACGCACATATTGACGCAGAGACACATCTATCCACCCGAAAGCTCTCGCTGCCACCTCCGCTTAAACATGTTTGACAGTGTAAATATTTTTTTGTAGTGTAGAATATGCACATGTGTTGGGTTCTGCGATATTATCGGTTTGCTCGAGCAGCGCCACTCGTGTGCTGCGGCAAACATTCTCTGACGCGCTTTCCCATGCTGGGTACGTTACTCCCCGCCGCGAACCCCCCCCGAGCGAGCCTCCTCCCGGTTCCCTTCCTTCCCACCGCTGCGGCCGTGGCCTTTGAAGCACCACACACACGTCGCTGCGGAGCTCCGCTGACACATTCAAGCACGTATGTGCTAACATAGGGCCTTGGGATGAGAGGTACCTCCCCTCAGGTGCCACTCCCCTCCCCCTCATCCTATTCTTCGCCCCACCCGGCCGAGTGCCGCGTTTCTTAACCTTCGGGCGAGCGCCACTTCGTTCTCGCGTGTCTCCTCATTGCATGCCTGCCCTTTCACAATTTTATCCACGTACCATTTGACCCTATTTCCTCTTTGTCTCCCGGCACACCAGCTGCGGCGCTGCTGTCTAGCGCTCCCCGAGGGATCTGCAACTCCCTGCAGCGCGTCGGAACCGCGAGCGGCTGTGGCACTCAATGTGGAGCGGCTCTTGCGCGCCAGCCGCTGCGCAGCGCCACAATCAGCTTTCCGTCGCCCCGGACGGGGGCGCATTCGTGGCGGTGCTATAATGTAAAAGTTCCACTCTATCCACCACTTTCTCATGCAGTAACACATGCGGATTCATTCACGCACAGCACCATCCGGAACGTCACACATACGTGGGCGCACGCTCACGCGCTACCCCCGCTCTTGGTGACCACCGTACTGCTTCCCTGCTTCTCTCCTAGCGCCTTGCAGTTAATTCAGCAAACCTCGCTCTTTCCCCCACCATCCCCTTCCCGCGTGGCACCATGTCTGCTCCGTACCAGAAAAGCAGAGGTGCCCCAGGCCGTGGCCGGGCGCGCGTGTGCCGCTTCTTTCTCAAAGGTGGCTGCAACAACCCGCGTTGCGAGTTTCTGCATGTCCACACAAACCCCGACGCGTCCGGGGCTGGCGCGGGAGCTAATGCCCCGAGCGCCGCCTCGTCGATCATCGAGACGATGCTCAAGCTGGTCTTCGAGAAGCAACATCGCTCCATCTATGAACCAGGTTCCGGTCTCCTTAACCTCAGCCGCTTCCGGGAGCTGCCGGATCTCCAAAATGTGAAGCAATCCATCGACTTCAACACCAGCAGCTTCTGTGAGGCCCTGAGCCGCTCGATCAAGCAGCTGGTAGTTCCTCCGCCGTCGATCTTGCAGTTTGATGAGAACCAGATCCGCTCCGTGTACCACCTGGCAAATGCTATGGAGAAGGAGGGCCTCCACGTCTCCGTCCGGGCGCTGTCACTCGCTAAGAACAACATCTCCTCGCTCGACGTCGCGCAGCATCTGAAAAAGTTCATCAACATGGAGGAAGTGGTACTCTTGGAGAACCCCGTGACGGAGAAAAAAGAGTACCGGGCGAGTATTCGCCGGCAGTTGCCATCCCTCCTCGGCCTCGACAAGGAGGGCATCGCGGCACAGCCGCTGGACATCCCGTGGCCGCTGTTCTACACCGTAGCGCCGACTACCAGTGCCGAACACGTCCCTGCTGTGGGAGAGCGTGTTTACTCCTCCGCGCAGTGCGGCCTTCTGCAATTCGTGCAGCAGGCCTTGCTTACCCCGCTGGAGGATGCAGAGCCTAGTGGGTCTTCGAACGCGGGATCTGGGATGGGGGTGGATGCGGTGTCTCACCTGTACTCCCCCAAAGCGATTCTCACGCTGACGCTTTCCTGCCCAGCGGCTGCGGTATCGTCCGCTCAGGTACCGGCCGGTTCCGCGGTGAGCAAGCCGACGGAGGTCCCGGGTACCAACCGGAACGTGGTGCGCGACACCGTTGCACTGCGCATGCAGCAGACCGAGAGTAACCACAACCTCACTCAGGGAATTAAGTCGAAGCTCGTGGCATGTGGTCGAACCAACGTTTGCGCGAGTCTCGAGCGCTGGCTGTACCCAAAGAATTTTCGAGTAGCGCACTTCGTGCACGACACGGCCAGCGCGGTGTTTCTCGATAACATGCCCACGCTTCAGGGGCAGCCTCCAAGCCACCACTCCAGTGAGCTTGGGATGAAAGTGCCTGTGGCGTTAGTGACTATACACGGCATTATCGCTTGGTACCACCGCAATCAGCCGCAGACGAATGCTGCTGAAGGCGCTGTCATCAAGCGCAACTTCACGCGGACGATGGTGCTCACCCAGGCGGCCAATGAGGGTGGCTTCGGCGCGATGGGTGGGGCTGCAACACCGTTGCTGCCATCGGTGGGTTTGTGGTTCGTCAACAACGATATGGTGACGCTCTACCCGTTCACCGGCAGTACCAGCGGCGGCGACGGCTGCTCGACCGTTGTGAATGCGACGGCTGGAGGACTGCTTCACGGCGTGCGCAACGAGATTATTCTTTTTTCCCCGAAAACGAACACCCAGCGTCATGAGCGCATTGGTCGCTCCACTCGGGTGCCGCCCGTGATCGTGGCGACCCTGAGTCAGTTTGTCTCCGCAGATCTCGCCCTGTTCACCATTCTGACAGACCTGGCGCATGTGCCCCTAGAGAGCTACGAGATGTGTGCGACAACGTACACAGGTGGCGATCCGCTCGCGGCGATTCTTCTTTGCCGCATCACGAACCGCTTTAGCATCCCTCCCGAGAAGGGCATTCTACTTCTCCAGCAGTGCGGCCTAGACTGGATGAAGGTGGTCGAAATGATTCAGCAAGGTGCCATGAACGGCGCATCGTAGAGATCTCCGCGACGGCTCGCCTCGTTTCTTGTGGTCGCTTCGCTCCCGTCGTTCCTGGCCCTCCTCCCCGTCCCGTTCAGTCCACTCGCCTTCACCACGTGTGTGTGTGTGTGTGTGTGGAGTGCAGCCGCGCGCCTCAGTAGCCAGAAATAATCCTACCTCCTACTCCTCTCCCCCCCCCCCCTCGCTCTCCTCCCCAACTTGAGGTAAACTAAGAATAAGCGCAGGCAGCAGGTGCTTCTGCGGGTAGCTGGGTTGCTATGGGAGGCTGTGGGGACCGAGTGGTGCTGTGGATGGCCGTGCTGCCGATGTTCCCTGTGGCCGTTCACGCGCACCCACGCGCCTCGTGTCCATGCCAGTACATCTTCGCCGATGGGGTTCCGACGTACCGTGTTGAATAGGGAGACAGGAGGGGTGGAGGCTGGGTGGCTCTCGGGGGTGGGGGAGGGAGACGCCGCGAGCTGAGGCGGCGGCGGCGGCGGCGGCGGCGGCGGGGGTGCAGGTCGACGGCGGGTCGTCCGCAACGCCCCGACGGGTGGCTGTGGACGAGGAGGTCGCGCAATCCAACTCCCTGGTGCGGCCGACGTGACGCACCGCCCCTTCCAGCACCACCCCACTCCGCCACGCCGCACCGGTTCCCTCTCCTCTCCCCTCTTGACCCGCCTGTGTTTGTGTGGGACGACGTAAAGCGAATCGCCAGGGGCACGCGGGAGCACCACTGCCTTTGTTTTACCACTCTGCGATGCGATCGCTCGTGCGCTTCTTGTACCGCCCCCATTTTCAGCTGCTGCCGCAGGTGCCGTTGCTTTCGCAGGACCCCGTGCGGCTGCCACCGTCGCTGGGGGGCGACGGGGTGCGCGCGCGCGGTTTGGCTGCTTGTTTTGTGTTGTTTGGCACCGCGAGCAGCGTACGGTCCCACCACCACCACCAGCCACCACCACCGCCGCCGCCGCCGATCACGGCCGCGACGACGACCACCGCCCGCTTCCAGGCGGTGGTGGCACCAGGCGGCCGTACACAAGACCCAGCCACAGGGCTCGCGCACCATCAGCACAGCACGACTCACGCACAAGCACACGACTAGACGCGCTCTTTGACTCACGCACCGACACACAGCACACAAATACATATGCGCAGAACGAGAGCGAGCGGTCTGTGGGCCCTACTTGACCACTACCTCTCATCACCGTCCCTCTCTCTATCGTTCTTACTCTTTCACTTTTTTTTGTTCATTCCGAACTACCACGGAATGTTTCGCCATGTGCGCTCACCAGCATTCACAATTGTTGACTAGCAGTCTTAGGAGGTGTGTGGGAGAGTTGTCGACGCCGGCAGGAATCTCACCCCCCCCCCTCCCCTCCTACTCTACCATCCCTGCCCTTCCCTTTTCCTTCCAACACTTTTTCCCGTACCGCGCACACATCCATCCGCGGTTCTCCACCCAGCAGGGGAGCCTGGCTGTTGCACGACGTTTTCGAGTAGTTGGATGTGCGTCAACGATCCTCACCCCCCTCGTCCACCATTCGACGTCGAGCTCTCCCTGCTTCTGGTGGGCCCCGTCACGTGCGCAGCATCGCGCCACGCCAGCCGACCGCTGCCTCACTTGTACTCCGGAAGGTCGCGTACCGTGACTGAAAACTCGGCTGATGGAGGGTGTTGTGCGATCTTGGGTGAACATTGGAGTGGTGGTGACAGTGGCATCCCGTGTGTGTAACGGTCAACAAATCTCGCGCGGTGTGGCGTGGTACGGTTTGCCTGGATGTTGACAATTGGCGAAGTGGACTTGTTTCACCGGTAGCCAAGCCACTGTTTCTGCCGCAGCAGCAACAGCAGCAGACTGTCGTTGTGGTGCTCTCGAGTGCATAGGCTCGTGGGGTAGGTGGTTCGCTGGTCGGGCGCAGTGGCCCACCGGGCCGAGTTCTTGCAGGCTGACAGAGTTTGACGTGGGCCAGCAGCGAGGCAGTGGCTCGCACGTCGCCCTGCTGGCGACCTGCCCGACACGAGCACGTATGCTCACGCACATGTACATGCATACGCACATACAGGGACTAGCACAAACGCCCCCCGCATACCGACTCTCTCCCGCTTCCCGAAGGCTCTTCATTGTTTTCCCTCCCCCCTCTGCTTAGTAGCTCGGTTGCGACTATCGGCACCTTCAGCCTATTGGCAGCGGTGCGCTGGTTTGTATGTGTGCTGGTGAGAGCGTGCTCGCGCCCCAAATCTGCAAGTTTGTTTTCCCCGTCGTCCTCGGCTCGCCCCGCTTCCATCCCATGGGGCCCTCATGTCGTGGTTCTGCGTCATCAGCCTTACTCTCATTGTTTCATCACCCCCACACATCTGCACACACATACACCCCCACCCCTAAGCGCCGCTTCATCCCACTTCCGTTCAGCAGCCCAGGGGGGTGGTGGCTGCTGCGTACTCTTTATGATGGTAAGCTGCTCCGATCCAGCTGGTCTTCATCCCCTCTTCCCCTTTCCCACACTCTGACCCGTGTGCTGCCGCACCGTGCTGATTGTGGTGTCGCGCTCAACCATTCTCCCCAAGCAGCGCCACACCGTCACGGTTCAACGAGCCCCGTGTGAAGCTCTTTCCTTAACTGACGAAGGCGTGCGGGGCTGCTAGCACGTGGAGGAGGGCATTTCTTTGGCTGTAGTAGCGAGAGCAATACTGATGGATGGACCCAAAGGGCCGCATTGTCGCAATCAAGGGTGTTGACTGTGTGCGGTACCATACGTTATTCATGGCGGTGGCACCTCATGAGAACCTGTGCATCGCGTTCTCACTTTCGCGCCTGGTTCACTCTGCATCGTGGCTGTTCTTTGGGCTGTGCTGTTGGGTCTAGACCCGCCCCCTCCCTTTTGGACCCCGTACTCGTAACCACCTCTGTCACACACTTGTTCGAGTGAATTGTATCAACACCAGGTGGGGGTGTTTTTGTGTCCAGTGTGTGTCTGCGCAAGGGGGCAGGAGTGCAGAGGCGTTGACGCTTGAAAAGTGGCGAAGCGGGTGGAAGGATGCCGCCCTGCCGCTTTCGGCGCTCTTCGGAGCAGGTGCCCGCCCGCAAAATCTGCAGCTCATGGTCCGAGCACCGAGCATTTGTGTTGCCGTGACGCAGCACGCTCTTTCTCTTTCTCTCTCTAACGTCGTGCTACGTAGGCCTCAGATAGTGCCGGCAAGGCGTGTGCTCTTTAGCCATCAGCTAAGTCCTCTCCCCACTCTGATGGACTTTCTTTGGAGGATCATTCTGCAGGCGGAGAAAAACCGCAACTCCACGCCACACGACGCGGATGGCGACGCCGAGTTGGGCAGTTCGTCAGGCGCGAGGCAGCCAACTTCCCACGCCACCTGCGTGGTTGTCCGAGGGGACTGCTCCATAGAGGGGAGTGCGGTGGTGAGTGATGACGCGTCTCGTGAGCAGCGGACGCAGAGCCCGCCAAACCAGCAGCAGGATACCGCAGCGCTTGGCAGTGGCGACGCCGGCGGCGACCCAAATGAGGACCGCAAGTGGAGTTTCGATAGCGACGCCAAGTATATGGAGTGCCGCAGTTTCGAGGGGAGTGGGCTTGCGCAATCTGCAAAGTGGCAACAGGGGATCAAACCGGCCATGGCACCCCTTCACGCAGGTGCTCCCGCGGGCTTGGCGAGTCACCGGAGGAAGAGGCACAAGAATCAGGCCGGGCGCGCACGAGACCTCGTGGTGCAGGGGGAGTTCGCCGGCGACACAGCTCTCCACCGCGAGGGCGTCCGTGCTGTCGACGGCGTGCAGCGAGGCAGCAGCTTGTCGCTCGCGCCGCTATCGTCCGGCTTCACGCTTGCCTTTGACCATGTGAGCCTGGAGGAGCGCCCGGCGCTGCTACGGAGGAAGCGGCCCGTGATCTCCGATGTGTCCGGCTACTTCCGATGCCAGAGCGTGTGCGCTGTGCTCAGCAGCAGGCCGATGGTGGCACGCAAAATGCTGCTGGCGCTGGCGGGTATCGAACAGCGTGTGTCCGGGTCCATTATGGGGAACGGGTACCCCGTCGTGTCCGTGGCGTTTCGCAAGCACGTCGCCTACATTTCGTCGCTGGATGTCTGCATTCCCCAGCTGACGGTTCGGGACAGTCTGCTGTTCTCGGCGCGCATGCGGCTGGACACGTACGACCTGCATGAGATCGTGAGGCTGCCCGCGGAGGTGGCGGACTTGGTTGACTTCCTCGACACGCGGGTGGAGCAGCTGACGCGAGCGCAGCTGTTTCGCGTGGCCGTGGCAATGGAGCTCGTGCTCCACCCCAGCGTTGTGTTCCTGGAGCACCCGATGGACTACCACTCGGTGACGGAGGTTGCGTCGCTGACGCTGATGTTGAGGGGCCTCACCCATCGAATGGGCTGCCTGGTCGTCCTCTCCGGTGACGGGCTGCCGTGGATGATGTACGAGGCGGTGAGCAGCTTTCTCTTGCTCAACAAGGGGGGCCGGGTCGTGTTCTCGGGCCGCCGCGAGGCGATGGAGCTGTTCTTCGAGGCGCAGCTGGGCTTCACCGACGCGAAGGGCGAGTCGCTGGGGGACCTGCTGGTGCAGCTCGACGACGAGGACCGCGCCAGCGCGATCATCGACGCGTTCGCCACCACTCAGCCGGGCCGGCAGGTGCTCGATGACGTCGACGCGCACCGGCGGGCCGTCGCGTCGGACGGCTTTGCGTACATCCCGGTGAAGCTGCCGCCCCCACCGCCCGCCCACCTGCAGCTCCTGCTGATGGTGCTGTACGCATGCCGCCAGTCGTTCGTGCGCCGCCGCAGCCGCGTCATCGCGTGGGCTTCGCTGTTCGTCGTGCTGCTGCTCCTCGGCATCATCATGGGCGGTGGGAGAAGCAGCCAGGACGACCTGTACAACAAGCGCGGCATGGTGTTCTTCATTCTCTCGTCGACGGTGCATCTCAGCACCATCTTTATCGAGGACGAGGTGCGCGAGTTCTACCTATTCGTCCACCTTCGCCACAACAACTACTTCCGAACGTGGCAGTACTTCATCGCGACCGTCGTCCGGCTTCTCCTGCCGCACATCGCCTTCTGCGTGTGCCTGTTGTCCACGTTCTTCTTCTTCCGCTTCGCGCCGCTGTTCGCGCTGCTCGTCGGCCTGAACAGCTTCGCCTGGAGTGCGCTGACCGTGCTGCTCGTCTACTTGCACCCAGGTGTACGGGGCGTGTGGCTGCTAGAGAACGCGTACTACGCGTATTGCGTGATTCTTTCTGGGTTTCTTATCTGCCTACCGACCGTACCGACTGCCTTTTCCACTTTTTCACTGCTTCGGATCAGCTACGGTGGCGCGCTCGCGGGAGAGCTGCGAGGCAACGGCTACTCGTGTGACACCAGCACGTCGCTCTACTGCTACACCGGGGACCAGTACCTGCTCATGGAAGGCTTCCAGAATGACACCGTAGACAGCGCGATTCGCGGACTCTTCCTCACCGTCGTCACGCTGCTGGCGCTCGTGTTCATAACCATGCATTGGGCGTATACCCCATCGCCGTGACTGGGTAACTTCGGAGCCATTTCTCGTTGCCAGCGACCGTTGCGGATGCTGGAGGGGAGATGCAGTGGCGATCGAGGGGTCTTTCGTGGAGCTCGGACATACTTGTGAACGTTTTCGTAAGCAGTGCCCGCCCCTCCTCCCACTCCTCGAGGCGGCAAGGCCGTGTCCGCAAACTGAGCCAGCTACTGCCCTTTTCACCTATACGGCAATGACAAGCCAGGAATACCCTTCGGCTATAACCATATCTTTTTGGCTGCTCACCGCCATCGCTCCGCGCTGCCGTCCTGGCGGCCAGGCGGCAGCTCGGCTGGCGCTGCGACGTGGTCTGTCAGTCGCTGGCGCTGGATGGGGAGATGGAGGTTCGGCTGCACTTCTCTCTGCCTCTTGGCTTGGTGCCAGTGCATATGGGCCTTGTGTTCCCACCTCCTCTCTCCATGGAGCGGCACACGCGCCTATACTGGCACCCCTACCTAGTTTGCCTTGTACACCGCAGGTTCTTTGGTTTTTTGTCCGCGACGGAGCTGCATCACCGACGGATCCTATTTTGCTTGTGTGAGACAGCCAGCGCACGCTATTCGACGGAGCTCAGCGCAACGCGGAAACCATGGGGGAGCAAGAGTTTTCTGAGGCGGAGAAGAACATCGAGCGCTACAAGGTGAAGAAGCTCATCAAGATGCTCGAGTCTGCCCGAGGAATGGGAACGAGCGTGGTCAGCATTTACATGACCCCGAAAGAGCAGATCTCGTCCATGGTGAACAAGCTGAACAACGAGTTTGGCACCGCGTCAAACATCAAGTCTCACACCAACAAGCTGAGTGTGCAGGGCGCGATCACGTCAGCGCTGGGCCGTCTGAAGCTGATCAACCGCATGCCAAAGAACGGTCTGCTGCTGTACTCCGGTACCGTGCTTACTGACGACAACAAGGAGAAGAAGCTGACGATGGACATCGAGCCCTTCAAACCAGTCAGCCGCTCACTGTACATTTGTGACAACAAGTTCCACACCGAGGAGCTCCGCCGCATGCTCGAGTCGGACGAGAAGTTCGGCTTCATCATTGTGGATGGTAATGGTACGCTGTACGCAACGCTCTGCGGTAGCGTGAAGGAGAAGCTAGGCTCGTTCACTGTGGAGCTTCCGAAGAAGCACGGACGTGGTGGGCAGAGTAAGAACCGCTTTGCGCGTATCCGCATGGAGCGCCGCCACAACTACCTGCGCAAGGTGTCTGAGGGGGCAACGCAGCACTTCATCACTAATGATCGCCCGAACGTGCTGGGCCTCGTGCTTGCGGGCTCAGCCGAATTCAAGGAGTCGCTGTACCAGTCCGACATGTTTGACCCCCGCCTGAAGGCCATCGTGCTGAAGATAGTTGACATTGCTCACCCGGGTGAGATCGGGCTGAACCAGGCCATCGACTTAGCGTCTGACTCCCTGGGTGGCGTGAAGCTCGTGCAGGAGAAGAAGCTGATCCAGAACTTCTTCGATCAGATCGCATGCGACACGCAGATGTACTGCTTTGGCATGAATGACACGATGAAATGTCTCGAGGCGGGTGCTGTGGAGACGTTGATTGTATACGAAGACTTGGAGGTCAACCGCTATACGATCATCAAGCCGGAGGAGGAGACACCCACGGTGCTTTACATGACGGCGGATCAGGCAAGCCGCGAGAACTTCAACGAACATGAGGCGGGCAAGGCGCAGGCGGAGGTGGATATGGAGGGCTTTGTCGACTGGATCGCGGTGAACTACACCAAATTCGGCTGCAACCTGGAGCTTGTCACCAACCGCAGTCAGGAGGGTACGCAGTTTGTGCGGGGATTTGGCGGCATCGGTGGTCTTCTGCGGTACAAGATGGATGTGGCCGCGTTGCGTGATGCGGAAAAGAAGCCGGAGGATCATGAAGAGGCAGGCGGCAACGATGACTACGATATCGACGACGACTTCATGTAGAAGCGTCGTCTCGGCCGCAGGGGGCTATCATGTGGCGTGGCGGGTTAAACTGAATGCGCGCTATGAGTGCTACGGTTCGGTGCTGTGGTAGGTTGTGTGGCTGCCACTTGCGACGTCGGCACATCGTTTTTGGCGGCACCGAAGGGAAATTGAAACGCTAACTAAGTCGTGGTGCGCCGGTTACTAACGCCAGGGAGGCGACGCTGCGCACTCGGGCGGTGGGGCGGATGCGGTGCACCCGAGGTATCGGCAGTCCTCGTAGGCTCTTGATCACCCTCTCATTCCCACTCCTCACTTACCCACACAGCGCTGTCTACGGCTCACGCGAGGGCGCGTCCTAAGGGAGGGGGGCGGGGCAGGATAAAAGCTTTTGAGTGACAGCTTGACGAAGGTAGCGCTGGGTGTGCAGTAGAGAGAGCAAGAGGGGAGGGG
>PGOM01000002.1:491681-509677 GCA_002921335.1 Paratrypanosoma confusum | reverse complement strand
CGACTGGCGCTGCTTAGGAGCACCACCACCGCCCGGCGCCGCAGCGAAACGGAGCGACGTCGCCGACCACCTCAGCCGCCGCATCGACCCGCTACATGGACATCCCACCGACCGCTCGCTCTCTCCCTCACCCGCCGCACCGCATTCGCCACTTCGGCCTCCTCCCCTTCCCTCCCCTCACCCCCCTGAGTCTCTTCTGCCCCCCTCTCCTCAATGTCCCCACGCATGGCCTTCCCCGCCGTCTCAACAACAACCCTCCACCAACGAAAACAATAAAATGCAACGAGTTCCGGTGTACATGCACAGGGACGGATATGAGTTCGTGTGTATGAATGTGTAGTGGTAGTCGGAGTGGGAGGGAGAGGCGGCGGGGGCGGCCAGCGGCTGGCCCTCCAACATATACATTGTACCACTCGTCTACCTGAGCACATAAGTAACTTCCTTCTCCCCCGCCACGGCTGGCTACTGGGCGGTGTTCACGAACGCAGCCACACCACCGAGGATGAGGGCGCTCTTGTCCATGCGCGAGTCGCTCGGCGCCGAGATCGAGAACAGGAGCGACGTGCGCTGCTGGTTGCTGTACACCGGCACGGTGACCCAGCCCTCCCCCGGCAGATTGCTGGAGGGCATCCACCCAAGCACGAGGTTCATCGACCCGAGGGACGTGAAAGAGAGATCATTGCGTGAGGGAAACGTGAGGGATGTGTTGTTGCCACTGAGAACGGCGCCCTGGACACAGATGGAGCTTCCCCGGATGGTGATCGGGGCGGCCAGCTTCGCTGCCCCGTCACTGGATCCCAGAAACGCCACCAGGACGAGGTCTACGAGTGGCTCACGCGCCGCGCGTGCCGTCGTCTGCCGCAGGGAGCTGAAGAAGGTGGTGGGCCGCAGGAAATCGACCAGATCGAACACCTCGGTGCGCAACAGAGCTGCACCCCCGCCTTTGGCGAGGCGCTTCATCGTGTCGTACTTCCGCCGGAGCAGTGCGAGCCACAGATCCAGCTTCCGCGGGCCATCGATCCGGTCGAGCCACAGCTCTGGGACTTGGCCCGCAAGGAGCTGGGTGGCATCCGCCCGAAGATCATCCGACGGCACGAGCGTCCCATCGACGACGCGCTGAAGATCTGCAAAGAAGCTACTTGTCGCGGCAATGATGCTGGTGAGCTGCTTCAATTCGTTCACGAAGAACACGCCGACTTGGTCCGACGCTGCGGCGGAGGTGCCTAGGGCGCCCTGGACACTTTGCCTTCGCTTCTCCAGGCCGCTATTGGTCCAAGACAGGACGATCGGCTCCAGCAGCTGCCGCCAGGCCTCCTTCGACGTCTCCTTTGCCACTTTCATCTGTAGCAGCCCACGGAGACCGGAGAACTGCTCTTCCGCGATGTTCTCCAGAACGGCCCGGTCCGCATTTTCGGGAAGACTGAAGATCGCCGGCGAGTCGACATCGCCAAGGCTCTCGCAAATCTTGTTGACAAACACCTCATGGGTGTTCGACTTCGGCACCGTGACGGCGTGGTGCAGCGGGGCTGCACACGTGACGAGGGTCTCATCCGCGAAGACCTTTGAAATGAACAGCGATAGGACCTGCGCATCGCGTGGGTTGTCGAGCCGGCCGCCGTAGATCGAGTCGCTCAGGAGGCCCCGGATGGTCACCCAGTCAACGGGTGGGGGCGACTTTGGGCTGTTCGGGCCCGCGTGTCTCTCCGTCATGCCACATATAATATCCACCGCAGACTTCATGTCGGCCTGGGTGAAGTCGTAGTAGTTGACCCAGCCCTGCGGGATGTAGTTGCGGCGCTCCTGGACAATGGCATGAAACCACGCTAGGCCGAAAAGCACCTGCGAGGCGAGCGGTGATAGGCTGCTGATGAACTGCTCATCCCACGTGGTAGTGTATGTTCGCAGCATGTTCTGCTTCATGCCCGGCGGCGACTCAAACGCTATTTTCCGTGACATCTGCAGCAGCACCGATGGAAACGCCGGGTGCGGCTCCGTAGTGATCAGCAGCCGGAAGAACGGGTGGGGTTTGCCCATCGCCCCTAATTCCTTCTCGAGCACCGAAGCCCAGTCGAGCACAAGGTGCAGGTTCTTAAGGAACAGCCAGTCGCCCTGGCCGACGGCCTTGCGCAACGCTGCCATCGCATGCTCCGTCTGACCCCCTCCCAGCGCCACCTGAGCGAAGCGCTGCTTGCCGACAACGCGAAGCGCCACTTCTTGCACCTCAATGCTTGGGTCGGCGCCACTCGATGTGATCAGCAGGATCGGTGTCGTACACTCGACGTCCGCGATCACCTGCTCAAGGCTGCACAGCTCCACAAGTGAATCGATCTGCAGCAGCGAGAGAACGACCATCTGAATAAGCGCCAGCGATCGGTCCGGGCGAAAGGTGCTCACCAGAAGGAGGCAGTCCATCACCGTCAGATCCCCGCTCCCCGCGCTGTTGGGCAGATCCTTCACGCGGCGCCACAAGGTTTCCTCCGGCTGTGACTCCTGAAGCCACGCCGACCACGTGGCATCGTCGTTCAGCTTCCACCGCACCAGCATGTCCTGGAGCAGCGGCTCCCCGATGCCCACTATGGACATGAACCTCGTTTTCGCGGTAGGTGGCGCCCACCCCGGCATCGGCACGCCAGCGCCCTCCTCGGCGCTGCTCTGAGTGCCAATCAAGGCCCCCACCACAACCTTCCACGCGGCTTCGGGGAACTTGTCAGGAAAAAGACTCCGAACCATGTGCATGCCAAACACCAAGCGGTCCTTCTTGAACAGCGCGCCGCTGACGTAGAAGTAGCACTGCTTCGCCAGCTGATGAGAGATACGCCCAATTTTTGCGGCCACCTCCTCCGGCGACTCCTGCTTCACTTCCGGCAGCGGCTGCGACTTGGAGTTGCTGCTGTCCCTTCGGCTCCGTCGACGCCCCCCAGCAGAAGGCTCGCCGCCTTCTTCGAGCGTCATTTTGAACAGGCGCAGGAAGTCGACGAGGCCGAACTGATACATGCGATTCAGTGTTTCCATGTCTCTCATAAGGAAGAAGATGTCGGCGGCGCGGCTTGCCAGCGGCTGGTATACGCTGCGCTTCGCGTCTAGCGCCTCCTGCAGTGCATGAGACTGCTTGAGTGACTGCATGATGGTCGCCGCTTGCGTCTTAACGTCATTCAGGGAAGATATGAGTCGGGTGTTTTCCAGAAGGTTTCCGTGGCTGCTCGCGAGATCCACCAGCAGTTTCTCCTCCACTTCGCTTAGCTGCATCTTGAGCTGGTCCTCTTTGCTGAGGAGCTCCACCTTCTGCTTCTCCAGCTCCGGGTTCTCGTGGTGGATTGTCTGCCCGAGGAGCTGACTTTCTAGCCCCTTGGACGTCACCGAGAAGTTGACCGCCGCGATCAGTGCCGACGAGTCGGGCGAGAGGTGCAGGTCGGTGCTCCTGGAGAAGAGCACGATGTGGAACGAGTCCTGCCAGTCAACAAGCTTGCTGCCAAGCTGGACCACCTGCTTCGCCCCGGCGGAGATGAGGTCCTTCCGCAGGATCGGGTAAAGCATGGGGTCGATCCGGTCCACTTCGCTCACTAGCAGTGTCTTGCCAAAGCGAATCGCGAGCTCCAGGGTGTGCGGGAAGCGCTCATCGTACATGGAGGCGACATCGGCGACGATTTCGTTGCTCTGCAGGTACGTCTTGGTCCATTGCATCGCCTTGTTCGCGGGGTCGATGACGAGCGGCGTCTGAATCGAGTCGAGCATCACGACTGCGTTCTCTAAGCTCAGCTCGTCCCCAGGGAGGCCCTGCGCCTTGAATTGCAGAAGCTGGCTCTCCGTGCGCAGAAAGGAGGCTACCGAGAGGACACTTGGGAGACTCAGCCGATCGCACCACTGCTTGACGTACTTGAGTCGCATTGCCTCGTCTTCCTTCGCCAGATACGTGATAAACGCTGCAGCCACGAGGGCGCGCTTTGGCAGGAGCCGGTTGCTCTCCTTGATTTTCTCTGCATCTTTCGCCCATCGTGTTTTCTCGCCGCTCAGCTTATCCAGCAGGTCCTGGGCCTTCGCCAGCTCCACCTCCGCCTTTTCCAGCACTTCATTGAGCTTCTCGGCCTCCTTGCATTTGCTCGAGAACTCGGTGCGAAGACCCTCGACTGCCACGTCGATCAGCTTCAGCTTCTTTTTCAGCTTTGCTAGCTGCGCCTCGCCCTCGGCCTGATTCGCCTCTAGCTGCTCGAGCTGGCGGTTGAGCGGCGCGATGCGTTCCATGATATTGGCGTACTCGACCGTCGCCTTCACCCACACGGCCATGGGAGCGGCGGCGATGGAGGCGCGGTTGATTACTTCGTGCTTGAATGATGTGGCCTTCTGCCGAAGCAGGCGAGCCACGTTCTCTCGGATCTGTGGCGTGACCAGCTTGATGTCGAATGCGAGAATCTGGTCCTTCACACCCCGCTCGCCCAGGAACTTGCGCATGGACTGCCACGACGTGTCGTTCACGCCCAGAAGGGCCATGACCCCCTCCAGTACATCGCGAATCGGCTCCGGCGGAGCCTTCAGCGAGCGGATCTCGTTGAGCTGCTCGCTCCGGATGCCGCTGACGGCTTCCCGCGCGGCCGTAAGCATCGGCTGGATTTCTCCAAGCTCTTCTTCCACACGCGCCCGCTTCTCCACAATGTCCTTGTGCTCGACCTGCAAGCGCTGCTGTAGCTCCTCCGCGCTGTCGCGCTGCTCTTTGGAGTCCTCCATGTTTTTCTGAATCTGCTGCAGCGCCTCGTCAGCCTCCTTCTGCATCGCCTCGACGTTCCCCTTCTTCGCCTTCACATCGCGCTGGATCTTCGACACGCTTTCCTCTGCTTCTTTCATCTTCGCCAGCCCCGCCTCGAGGCGCTCGACCGTGTCTACACTTGTCTTCCCCTTTGCGCGGAGGATCTTTGCATATGTCGTCATGAACGTCTGGAAGTGCTGCGGTGTGGCGCTGTCGCCAAAACCGTCGTGCACCGCAAACATTTCGCGATGCAGGTGGAAGCCCTTGTTGTCGGTCGACGCCTCGAGCTCCGCGATGATGTCGCGAAGCTGCTCCTTGCACACCGTGCGCGTCGCGTCGTTGCTCCATGTCCCCATCCAGAGTACGTCGCAGCACGTGAGAAATCCAGGGTTGGCTTGCAGCCGCGGCAGGAACAAAGTGTTTCGGCCATCCATGATGAGGGCAATGCGCATGTTCGTGTGCAGCCGCCGAAGGAAGTACGTGTATATGTTCCCGACGAACCCGTCGTTGGCCGCCTCGTCGCGCAGCATGGCCAGCATGCTGTCCACTTCCTCGGGGGTGAACAGCCCTGGAACCTCGCCCCCACCACTCACAAAGCTGTTCACAATCTCAAGGAATGCCTCGTCGACAACGTTGTGATCCTCTAGCACCAGCACGAGCCGCTCGTTCTGAGCTGCCGCGCGCTGGATGAAGCTGCGCAAGTCGGTTCGGAAGTTCTTGATCCCGTAGTCTTTGCCCATGTGCAGCACCACCGCCTCCATGCGCAGCATGTACGCCGCGAGACACACCGCGTTCCGTCGCCCCACACCCGGTCGGCCAACGAGAAGCAGGTGGCCGCCAGGTCGAGCGAGCACGCGGTCCACCCTGGCAATCCATGACACGACCTCCGGAATGATGGGGACGACCAGCTCCTTCTGCTCGCGGCTGTACTTGAGGAGGCCGTTCTTTATTTCTGCCACGCTGTCTTCGTACCGAATGAGCTTGAGCCGCTTGCTGCCGCCTGGCGCAGCGGCGTCGCTAAGCCATGAGACGTACATGGTGGCGTAGCGATCCTCTTTGGACGGCACGGAGTACCCGATCGTCGCCAGCTGCTCCGCAAATATTTTTTCCGCACGTGACCGGTCCTCGGGGCGCGGCAGGCAGTCGGCAAAAATGCGACTCGCCTCATACGCCAGGATAGCAGGCAGGCTGGTTCCCTCGATATCGTACATGAGTGCATTGCAGATCCACTGCGTCACGTTTCTCGGGCAAAACACGCAGTGCGCGTATTCCTCCCCCTCGAACCGGCGGCGTATTTTTTCGTACACGTTCATAACGAACTGAGCGAGGTCTGCACCGTTATCGTAGTCCTTCCCCAGCCCCATGCCCGTGCTTTTCAGCAGAGAGGAGAAGTACGTGCTGTACACGAGCAGCAGGCTGGGCTTGCTGGGATACGCCATGGTGATGATGTTCACGATCGCGAGCAGGCGCGGGGTTACAGGGAACCGCCCAGCAGAGGGCTGTGGGTTCATACTCCCGGCGATCTGAACTCTCTCAACCCCGATCCACTCGAGGTCCTTGTCGTAAAAGCCGCTGTATACAATCAGCTGCTGCAGGAACGAATGGAGCTCCACTGTGCCGTACTTATCCGGCTTAGGAAGGTTGATATCCTTGAGGATGATAACGAGGCGCTCCCCCTCTTTCGGCCGCAGCACCCGCCCAGTGGGCGTGCTGAAGGAAGAGCACAGCTGTAGTAGCTTCTGGACGATCAGCTGCGAGTTTGTCTGCGCACTGCAGTTGATCTCCGTCACGCGCACCCCACGCATGGCACTGAAGCAGTTTCGTAATATCAGAGCCTTGCCACAGCCCTCAGGACCAACGAGCACGAACGGTTTGCATGCGGGGTGACTTACGAGCGGCTCAAGCACCCTGAAGAGGCGCTGCACCTCAACCGTGTGCACCATCGGCTGCTCGCCCCCACGCAGTTGCTCCTGCGTCACCTCAACACTCGCCTTGGCAGCGAATTCCATCTTTTTCCCACTGGACCTGTCCACATAGGTGTCTAGTGGTCGACCTGCGCTCACCGGACTCGTTTCAGTCAACTCAAATACCTGCTTGGCAAAGCTTTCGGCCGCAGAGGGCAGAAGGGCACTACCCACGCCACGGATCAGCGAGCACACGAGGTCAGACTGGTCCACGGCGTCCACGGTGTGGTTGAGCGCGGCGGTTAGCAGCCCCATCGTCGTTGTGGGGACGGAGAGCGCGTCCAGGGACGTGGCGATGTTGATCACCGGCATCAGGTGCTTCAGGAGAAAGGGCAGAATGAAGTCCTGCGGCGCCGGGGACACCTTGTCCATGAACGTCGTCATGACGTGCTTCGGGTTCACGTCCTCTGTGGAGAGGTAGATGACGCCCATTCGCGACACGGTAGCGGGGGAGGCGAACTCGAGACTGTGGGTCTCAAAGATGAAGTTGACGTTCGAGCCAAACTGGATGCGAACACCGTTCGGCATCGTCAGAAGTTTGTTGTCATCCAACACGGAGTTGAGCGACTCGATCCACTCGGGGTCGATGTCGCCATCGCAGCAGATCCAGCAGCGCGACGTGCCGGGCTCCTTCACCACCTGCCGCGCCGCCGCCGAGAGAACCCCGTCAAACCACTCTCGCGTGTCCGGGTCCATATAACCAAGCAGCTGCTTGCGCGGCATCGCCTTTGGGTTCATCACGTGCTGCGGTACTTCCACGTTCATGGACTGCAGTGACTTTCGCAGAATGCGAAGCAGCGTACTCTTCCCGCTTCCGCTCGGTCCGACAAGAACTACACCCATGCGCTGGTTCATGGCCTCATACAGCTGAAGCACCTTGCTCGTTTGCTCCGCGGACTGTTGGAGGCCGAGAGCCTCAACCGCCGACGTGATGGCCGCCTCCAGCTCCGCGTAGGAGATTTCCCGAGATGCGATCCCCTCGAAAACGTCCATCATCAGCCCGCTGAACAGCATGGCGTCATCGAACGTCAGTTTGCTGAGCGTGTTAATGTTAAGCGACTGCACCATCAGCTCGTACTCTTGTTCTTTCGTTGGCTGCTTCCCCACATTTTCCTGTTTCCACTGGAAGACCAGGCTACCACCAAGACGCAGCACCGCTTTCAAAGGCCGAAGCCCCCAGTCGTAGTGCTGCTGCCGGGACAGCAGCTGACTACATAGCTTGTAAAGCTCGACGACCCGCTTGGCCAGGGGCCGCGCATGGGTGAAGCCCTCAGACATCAGCATCGTGGATGTGATGAGCTCGTTGTCCGGAACACTCATAGCTACCTCTCGGAACAGCTGCTTGAGATTGTCAGGGAGCTTGGTACGGCCGCCGTATCCTTTACCCGCGGGGTTGAGCGTGACAAAAATGCCCGAGTTAGGGTTTACCTCCACGTTGCTTCCCAGCAGCTGGCACGAAGGCTCGCGGGCCTTTAGAGCTTCCTGAATCACCTGGATCATCTGCGAGATCGCAGAGAGCTGGTCGATCTTCAGTCGGTTGAACTCATCAAAGCAACCCCACGCGCCACACTTGACGATGCCGACAAAAATGCGGCCCATGGCCTTAAAGTCGATTCCCTCATCGCAGTTGAACACCAGAACCTGGCGGCCCATCGCACTGCCCAGGGCCTTCACAGACTCGGTTTTACCGGTTCCGGCGGGGCCGTACGGGTTTCCACCGTAGCCGAGGTTCATGCCCTTCGTCAGGACGAGGTAGCATTTGTCGGTCAGCGGGGTGTGCACAAGCTTTGGAGCGTTACCCTGGTACTCATAGGTGTAGTCGAACTTCGCATCTACCATTTTCACCACGCACAGGTCCTCCGCTCTGTTGGGGCTCGCCCCAGGCGCAGCACCATTGGGCCGGGCCATGTAGTAGCGCAGCTGCTTCTGCCACCACCACGACGCGACGTCGCGCACTCCCTCGCGCTCCAGCAGCTCCACAACCTCGATGCTGTGAATTGTGTCAAGGATGAGCGCCTTGACCTTCAGTGCCATCACCACGTCGCTGCGTATGTCCATCCCTGTCAGCTGAGAGAGCTTCGCGCGTAGCCCTTCGAGAAGAGATTTATAGGCCCCAGCACCACCGGAGGCGCCCGTGATACACGACTCCACCTGTGCTGAGAAAAGAACCTGCTCAGCGATTTGTAGGATCTGAGAGGGGAACATACTGATCACTCCCGCATTCGCGACGTTGCCCTCATTGATGCAGTTCCTCAGGAGTGCCTGCAACGTGTGCCGCATGCTGGTGTCAAGCTGAATTAACCAGTCCTCCACGTCCGCGCTGCCGGTAATCGACACCGGGTGGAGCAACTCCACCTCTTCGCCATCCGCCGAGACCATGTGCGTGATGGCGGTTTTTTCGTCGTTGAAGTGCACTTTGTGGATTCCCATGAACAGCTTCTTCAGGTGCGCCTGGATCACTGAGGGGTTTCGGCTTTGTCCGAGAATTTCCAGCAGGTCCTCATCGCTGACAAAGTAGAACCGAGGGAACTTGTTACGCTTAGCCTCTAGGTACTCGTTAAGCGCTTTCTGGCAGCGCTCGATTTGCTCCAGGATGCCCCGAAGACGCTCACCGAGGTCGTACTGCGAGGCGAGCGTCATGACACGGGGGTCTTCTTCCACGTCTCGGAGGATGCTGACGAACTCCTTGTCCACTCGCTTGAATCGCGGCTGCTCCTGCGGCAGCGCCCCGCGAGCAAAAATCGGCTCGAGATACGTCCACTTTCGCTGGATCGAGTTGAGCAGCACCAGGTACTCCGACAGCGCCACCAGCTTTGCCTCCCACCCAGCAGCCTCGTCCGCGAAGTGCGAGAAAAATGCGCTGTCCTTCAGCGACCCGATCAGCGCCTGGTTGTCACTAACCTGCGTCATCACGTCTTTCCACTCTGAGATGAGCTTGATCTTGGACGCGGCGCCGATGCCCTCGGCGGGTGCAACGAGTGAGAAGCATGTGTCCAGGGCCCACGTGCGAAGCTCTTGCAGGGCCTCGCGAATTTGCGTCTCGCCCTGAGCGCGGGCGTGAAGGTGCTTCAGCTCCTTTTCCTTCTCCGTAACAAGAGTGTGCCGGTCGAGGATGTGGCCGAACGTCAGCTTGTCGCTCGTCAACCCCTTGAGGTCGAGGAGTCGGAACATCTCGTTCCAGTGCTCCGTCATATACCCGTCGCCCCTGATGAAGCGGAGGAGGGGAAGGCACCCACTCCACTCGCCCAGGAGCCGCTGAATGTACTTGATGACCACGTTGTTCTTGCTGGATTCTTTGTTCTTCTTCTTTTCAGCGGACGCTGTCTCCTGCCACTCCTTGACAAAGTCCTCGAAGCGGAACACCGTCGAGCGAAACGTGAGCCAGTCCTCGTTGCGAAGCTGTTCCTGCCGCTCAGTGAACGTATCGTGCAGTGCCCACATGTTCATCGTGGCCTCCACGTCCGCCACGGTTTCCTGAAGCTGAGAAAAATTTGGCGGGGGGATTTTGAAGTAGTCGCACTTGGCCTCAAGCTCCTTGGCTTGCGCCTTGAGGTCCTCCAAATCGGCTCCCTGCTCCTTCATCGTCGCCAAGCCCTTGGTGATGCGGTCCATCTTTCCCTCCTGGAACGCCTGCATCAGCAGCCCCTTCTGCTTGTTCCAGTTCGTGTCGTACCGCTGCACGTCTTTGAAAAATTTCTGGATGAGTGCCTCCACCGATACCCGCATCTTGGACACTGATGCATCGATGACGCTGTGGTGCGACGCCATGGCTTCCTGCAAGTGGTCCCACCGCGCCTTCGTTGACGCCAGCTCAACCCCACTGCCCCCGTGCTGCCGGAGGATGCGGTTGAGATCTGCGACATGCGCGAATCGCTCTTCGTAGCTCGACAGTTTGTCGTGGAACTCGTAGAAGGCCTTATTCGCCTTTCCCACCTCGTCCATCGTGGTGGGCTGCCGCTCCACGACGTTAGAGGCACCGTACACAAAGTCGTCTATGTCGGAGAGCGACCGCTGCATCATCTTTCTCATGGAGTTCAGCAGAGCCTCTTCAAGCCGGCGCAGCTGGTCTTCGACTGCGGCCTTGACGGGGATGGTGCTGATGGTGAAGCAGTCCACGCGGATCGAGTCTTCCATCTTTGCCAACAGGCGCTGACGGTCCTTGACGATGCGAAGGCCGTCCAGGTAGCCAGCGGTCGTGGTGCAGGCGGCGTCCACGATGGAGTCTAGGTCCGGCGCGCCGTTGGTGCCGCACACGCCGACGACAACGTGGTCGCGGAGCGCCTTGCGGACACGGTTGAGCTTCGTGAACAGCTCGACTGCCTTGGCGTAGACGACGAGGATGCGGGCGTTGTTCTCTGGCGGTATGGCCGGATAGATCTCGTATAGACCTCCCGTCTGCCTCTTCGGCTGCAGCCCACGGAACCGTTGCGGGACGCTGACAAACTCGCGCACTTTAACGTAGTATGCCTCGCGCATCGCCTCGAGCGTGGGCTTGAACTGCACCTGGCCCTGCTTGAACACGAGCTCGACCTTGAACTCCTGCATGCTCTCGTGGAGGGTCTCAAGCCCACGGCGGTACTGAAACTCCAGAGCCTTGTAAATCTGGCTGTCCCAGTGCCGCCGCCAATCCTCGTGGTTCTCAAAGTGGTACTGGTGGAGGAAATCCTCAAAGCTGGTGCGCATCGTATCGACAATGTTGCGCCACTGGTCCATGCTTCGCGAGAGATCCACATGATGCAGTGCCGCAACTTGGCTCACGAATCCCGCGTGGAAGCGCCGAATGTGGCGGTTTTCATTACTAAAGGCCTCTACTGCCTTGTGAAACCGCGTGTTGAGGCTGTCCAGCTCCGAGTACGCGCCGATTGCAACGATGCGCGGCTTTGAGTTGTAGCAGATTTGGGTCACAGCGTACTTAATCGCGGTCGTGAGCATCGGCCGGGTGCACGGAACCACCTCCCGGCACACCGAGTTGAAGTTGCTCACGGCCTGCCGCGTGCGGGTGCTGGCTCGCTCCAGCTCGGCGCAGTACTTCAGCGTCGTTTCCTCAGCTTCGCCCAGCTGCGTGGCGGTGGGCCCCAGCGCCACGGTGAGGCTACGAACGAGCCGCACCTCACGCATGAGGGCGGTGACGTCCGGGTGCACTTTACATGTCAGCAAGTCCGAGCTGGAGACTTCCACGGCAAACGCCTCTTTGATGGCGTTGAGCTGCTGGCACTGCGACGCCACTGCGGACTTCCATTCACCGAGGGCAGTCTGCGTGTCCTGTTGCGCCTCGCTGACAACCGCCTTGGCTTGCTTCACGATAGCGTCGAGGTACTCGCTGCGGCCAAAGAGCGCCCTCGCGCGTTCCGGAATCTGAGCGCAGGCAGCCTGGCAGCCGACGGCGGCGCGTAGGCGTGAGACGGCACTTCCCGTGCTGCCGTCACACTGCTGCTTCCATCGCTGATACCTGTCTTGCGCGGCATTGATCTGCTGGCTGAGATACGCGGCTGCCGACTCGAGCTCCGGCTGCAGTGCGGTGCGGAAGCTCTCACGCCGCACCAGAGCGCCAAAGTCGATCAAGAAGCTGAACAACGTGTCGCCTGTCTGGCCCTGAAGCATCTTTTTCACACGGCCACGTAGGTGGTCCTCGAGAAGCGAGAACTCCTTCTCAAAGGCGGTGACCCGCTCCATCCAACGCGAGTTGGGTGTGCGCGTGAGGTCTGTGACGCTTTCGCCAGCGAAGATGCTATCCGGCAGCAAGCTATCGGGAAGCGACGTCTGCATGAGCTGCCCCGCGCAGCGCACCAGCTGCCTCACCCTCAGTGTATCGCGCAGTCGCGCCGTAAAGCTGTAGAGGGTCTCGTCGGTGTACCGGCCACCGTCCCAGCCCACCCACTCGCCGCCCTCGGTCAGCTTGGCAGTTATGTCGATCCACGTCGTGGCGAGCGCCTGCGCGTTTTCGAGGTCCTGCAGAGCGACACGCCACGGACCCGTGCAGTCGGACCCACTCAGCTGCATCAGCTCTGTAATGTACTCGCGCAAGTCGCCAGACACGATTGAAAGAAGCGAGAGGGCGTTCACCTTGGTCTTCTCTGAGTGAGGGTTACTGTTCCAGAACGAACGAAGGGACTGGTGGACGAGCTTGAGCACCTCGGATGCTTCCGGTAGGCTGAAGGACTTGTGGCGCCACTGGCTGGGAAGCGCAGACTCGACCGGCGCACTGAGACTGGCCGAGAGAGCAGTCGCGATCGCACGCACATTCACGAGGATCTTCGTCTGCGGCTCCGTGGCGCTGGTGACGGCGTGCTTCTTGCGGGTTCTTGGGGACAGCCCGCGGATATCGTCATCGCTGCTGCTTTCACCGCCCACCCCATTTCCACCCGCGCCGCCCTGGCGCTCGTGGATAGCGACCGTGTCGAGCGTAGCGGTGAGGTTGAGGTCGAGGTTGCATTCCTCCGCCTTCTCCTGGGCGATGAGCGGCACGGTCGTGTTGGAAAACGCCGAGATGCACACCGCCTTCTTCACCACAACGTCAACGCGGTTGCCGGTTGGACACATGGGCGTTGGAAACGTGTTGACCACCGCCAGCCCGGTATTGTCCCCCGCCACATCGGTGTACAGCATATCCAGCATGCGGGCGACGGTCGCATCGCCGGGCAGACTGTTGAGGTCCTCGATCAGCAGATTCATGTCGGCGGCCGCCGGGGCAATGCTCGGCCCACCGCGCGGCTTCCCATTGGCACCACTGGAGGCGCTGACGTTCTTTGAGGACGGCCCAGAGATAAAGTCAACGAATGGTCGCGCGAGCGACTTCAAAGAGGCGAAGTCGGACTCGTTGTCCTCCCCGGCGAGGCGGACGCGAGACTGTCCCACCAGCTCCCTCACCAGTGCCGTACACAGCAGCTGCACCTCCTCGGTCAGCAGCCGCTCCCCCTCGGCAGAGCCCTCGGTGGACCCAGGGGTGAGAGGCGGGAGGGTGAAGAGCACCAAGCCGTCCCCGCGGAGCGTCGTTACCCCGCTGCCGTGCTTGCTTGAAAGGTGCCGCTGGGCGACGCTGGTGAGGCGCGCCTGCGACGCCAGGAGTCCAGCGGTGTCCATTTTCTCTCTCCCTCTCCCACCCTATGACAACAAGGCCGACCTGACGCGCGCGGCCCACGTCACAGCGTTCGTCTACCCCTTCGCGATCCGGCCTTCCTCACGACCCCGCTCGGGTGCTCTGGCAGATCACGCTGGCCCACCCGAGAATCTGCTTGTGGTGTCGCCTCCCTCTCTTCCTCTCACCCACTTCTTCGCTTCCTTCCCTCACTCTCCCTCTTCCTCTCTACGCCTCGACGACACGGTCTCCCAGCGGCCGCCCGGGGGCCAATAACGCGGACGGGAGCACCTCAGGTGGTTTGCTATGAATTCTCGGCTATGGGCGTGGCGTGGTGTGATGTGGTGTGGTGAGGTGCGGTATCACGGCGGAGTGTAGGCGCAGGCGGGACTGTACCCTTGCAACAGGCCACACCGCGGCCTCCATAGGCGTTGTAGGCCGCAGGCCCCGCTTCGAGTGCCAATGGCAACCGCGGCGCTCGACCCACCATGAGTCGCCAGCCACTAGTTACATCCACACAGCTGTTCTACGCAGCGTTATTACGCCGCGGCATGTAGCGCACCCCTGCAAATGCCCAGTGTGGTGGGATCCGAGAGCAGTGGCTGGGAATGGCTGACAGAATAGATACCCCTTCCCCGTCCGCGTCTCTCCCCGCCCCCTCCCCCCTTCCTCCTCCTCGCCGCTTCAATCGGTCTCTACACGTCCATTCAGCGTAATGGTGCTTCTCGCTGTCGACACCGGGGGCTGCAGATCTGCAGGCGCCAGTGTTGTTGGCCTTCGCCCAGCCGAAACGTCACATGATACACAAAAAACCCAACAAACCACGACGAGGCTTTTCCCAAGCGGGCAGTCGGTGCGGTAGAGGACCAATTCCGTCAACGTTGGAAGGTCGCGTGGATGGCCGAGCCGAATAGGGAGAGCGGATGAACGACCAGGGACACATGGATCTCGACCTGCACCGCACAGAGGCACCGCCGCCCTGAGCACTTGCTCCCTTTGGCTCCGCACCGATCTGAAAGCCTGCTGGCTGCTTAGGTGCGCCACGCATCAGCCTCCCTCCGCTCGCACCACCCACCCACCGCGCTCATAAGAGGCTCGCCCCCTCCCCCCTCTTTCCGGGTTCAGAGAAACGACACACCTGTGAAACCGCATGGAGCAGCGCGCCACACGCCTCTTGATCGCGTCCCTACATAAGCACGCTCTAAAGTGTCACTGCTCCCCCCCCCTCCTACATGCTTCCAACGGGCCACCCAGCAGCCGCTGCACCGCCCTAGCAACTCTCACATCTCCCGATTAGCCCGTGGCGCTATCAGGTGGCGCAGAGACCACGAGTGAATCTGCCTCCCTCACTTGTCCAATCTTTCCCTCGACACCACCTTCGCATCTACCTCCACTATATCATCAGCAGCCTATGCGAGAAGATGGGGACGGTGAGAGCTTCGAGGCGGCACACCCACGTAGCTACCGCGCATTTCGATTGGCCAGCGAGCCGAGCCCTCCCAAGGTCGTCGGCGTGCTGGTATTGCTCGTGTTCGCTGCGGTCACCGGCTGTTGCTGCTGCGAGTGCAACAAATCGACGAGCCCCTTGGACTGACCGCTTTGCTGGATCCATTCGAGGAACATTGCGTGCACCTTCGTTCGCAGATTCTCGGCCAAATCTTTGCGCCCCTCGTACTCTAAGCGCTGGTACGCCTCCTGCAGCTGCCGTGAGATGCGCTGGAATTTGTCTACGCGCCGCTGCAGCGCCTCGGCGTACACCCACGGCAGCGTGCATGGGTTTGTCCGCGTCGTAATAACCGCGATCGCGTGCGGAGCGATAGGAAAGCACAGTGGCGTGAAGTTTTCGGGCGGGAGGAGAAACTGTGCGGAGGGAAGCCCGGCATTCCATAGATTGAGCTTGGGGTTGACACCAGTGGACGCGAGGTGCTCCTCGAGGGTCGAGTAGTGCGAGTTGTACGGCGCAAAGCGAACCTGGTCCAGAGAATGAGGACCCTCATGCATACACAGCACGGGCGGCGTGTTGGTGCAAATGAAGAGCGTCACGTTTTTGCAGTTGCTGACAACGATGGCACTACAGAGGGCGGTGATGTTGCAGTTTTCGCAGCGGTCCACGCACAGGACCCCACTCACCGGCCCAAGTGCAATGGTGCAGTTTGCTAGCTGTGAGAGTCGCGTGTTGGGGACATCGGAGGCGACGTAAACGCTGGTGGCGGTGCAGCGCCTGATGACGAACGTCGCAGAGGGCAGCTTTGCATTTGGGGCTACCGTCTTGGAGCCGCCTGAGCTACTTGACCACCCACCGGAACCGGCGCCCGCGCCACTTTTGCTCGCCGGCAAGCTAAACAGCGGCGACGATGGGATGTACACCGTCCCGAGCAGGTCACTAATAACAAGGTTGTTCGACACCGACACCATCCGCGGCTCGAGGGATGCGGTCACCTCCGATAGGAGGAGAATCCTAGGGCGGATGAACTGGGCGAGAACGGCTATGTCGGTCGTTGCTTCATTCCGCGGCCAGAGAAATGCTAGGCTTGTACCGAACGGCTGCTCGACACCCCCCGCAAACTCGCGCAGGAGGATGCGCAACTCCAGGATGTCTTGCTGCGTCACCCGTCCTGGTCGAGTCACCGCAACAGCGGAGATGTACTCGTGCAGCAGCTGCCGGACACTGCTCACCAGGGTGCTTTGGTTGACCTCCCCCAGCGGAGCGCGCGGCGAACGGTCGAGAAACACCTGCGCCATCAGAAAGATGATTAGCCCTGGGAGACTGACAACGCGCGAGACCGACACCGCCGGCCACTTCCGCTCATCGAACGTTCCGCCCATTTTGTTGAGCAGTGCTCGGCTGGAATCGAGGCGAAACTCACTCAGAGTCTTGGTGAGACCAGGTACCGCTCCAGAAGCGACGCCCGTGCCTCCGGGAGCCGTGGCGAAACTTTGTAAGCCGCCACCTGTCAGTGCGTAGCACACATCAAAAATGGAGAACGCCACTGCCTCAGTCAACCCAAGAATCGCTACGGCCATGTCTTTCCACATCCCAAGAGAAATGCTGGTGCTCGTCGGGCTTTCCTGGCGCAGTCTCATTATCGACGCGGTCGTCAGTCCACTGGGAGAGTCGAGTAGCAGCCCACAATGCTCGAACAGCACTGGATTCACGCAGAACGCAAGGTTTGCATTTACCTTGTCGGACGAGAGAGACACTCCCGCCACACTCTGCTCACCTTCGTTTGCCCATCCGGCGTCGTTGTAGCCCGCCGACGCGTTGGGCTGGGGACGTGCATTGCTGTACGACGACGAGAGGGGCTGCCAGCCACTCATCGGAATGTACCAGACAAGACCTGGGGTGTGCTGAGTGCTTGACGCTGCCCGGTCGATCGGGAACCAAGGCGCGTCGTGACACTTTGCTTCCCTGGCTGCGTCTCGGCGGTGCTGAACCGGCTCACTGGCGTGCTCTGGGCCGACCCTACGAGGGCGTGCGCCGGTTCACACACGCACTATCACTCCAGCTAAAGCAGCAGATGGGAGATGGAGCGTGTGCTCGCTGATTTTTCGGCGAGATCTTCGGATAATAGTGGAGTGAGAAAAGCTGAGGGGGTGGTGACACGCTCAAGCGTGGGAGGCGGAACACTTAAAGCCGTGGCGCTGCCGTCAATGTTTGATGGATGGTGGTGTTTTGGGCCCCCGGTTCGCGGAGATGAGTGGATGTGCGCATGCACGACCTTCGGCCAGTTTGGACAGATTTTGCAGGCACGTGTAAGCAAGGGAAGGGGCACACTGTCATTCAGAGTGGGGCGAGGCCGTTCGCGGCGCCTGCCCAACCTCCAGCTCACCTCTCCATATGCTCTCCCCCCCCCCTTCCCCAGAGCGGAACACCCGCACGGGATGGTGTGATCGAGGGACGATATGTAGCGTAGCGGAGCACATCACTGGGGAGAACGAAGACGTGACGGGGGATACAAGGGGACGAGCGGGTGCGCATCGTCGGGTGTGTAGGCAAGGGAGGACGCACACTGATGGGTAAGGGGTGTGTGTGTGTGTGTGTGTGGAAGACCGAGACAGCTACAGTGCAGGTTAAGGCGATGAAAGTTGCCGCTGAGGAGCAGCTATCCCACCGGGGTGGGGGTTCGTGGTGGGGCAGGGGGCCCGGAGTGGAGAAGGGGAGGAGCCGATGGAGCGTCTCAGAGCGGCGTGCGGTGACGCATGCGGGGCGGGATGGGGT
>PGOM01000002.1:450149-465331 GCA_002921335.1 Paratrypanosoma confusum | reverse complement strand
CCCTGCCCAGGCGCACAGCTCATCTCTACCGCACCAATGGGCAGCAGCTACGGGGAAACGCAGAACAGTGTTAGAAAAGCTTTTACCGAGGGTTGCAAATCCGCTCAGTGCCCATGACAAGTCATTGAGCACTCCTTCAGCTCTCCAGTGCGCCTTCTGCTGTCCTGTGGCACACCCGTCTCCTTGCCGCCCTTCCGCCCCTCCTCCCCCGCCCGCAACACTGAGGTCGTTCCGTCGATCGTCTGCCCCCATAGTCATCAGGCCCGCGAGCGAAGTGGTTGCCTTCGCCACCTATGCACCCCTCCACCGCTCACCACCCGCCAAGGAAGCACACGACTTCAACCCCTCCCCCCCTCCACAAATCCTACCCGTGCCCCACCGTTACCGTCCAGATCACACCCCACTCTACCACCCCGACACATGCCCAGAGGCCCTGATGCGCCGTTCGCCATCGCACATCCCGTACACCATCACCTTCTCTCACCTCTGGAATGGATGCTCTGCTGTGGAGGATTAACTCTTGGGAGAGATCCAGCGCATGTAGTCGTCGAAGCGCGCATCACTGGGGAATCCGGCTTCATCAAGCATTCTCCCTGCAAACGGTACGTAGTCACCCAGGCGGCGGGCCATTCCAACGATACCATCCTGCGTGCGCGCCACGCCCTCAGGGAGACTTGCGCCAGCCTCTTTGTGTGCACCGTCTTGGCTGTGCTTCTCGATAAGTGCTACCCACTGCTCTTGCACGAAACTGTCTAGCATTGCAGCGGCGACTGCTACTTTCTGCCGATTCACACGGCGCACATCCTCTTTGCTGAAGTCCAGTGCCATGTGGAAGAGTGCTTTGGCCAAGTAAAACGCTAGCCGCTGTAGCTCTTTCTGTGAGGCGCCGCGTGGAAGGCCCACGTGCTTCAGAAAAGACACATGGGTGTCCTTGAGGATGAGTGCAAGGAAATGTGGGACGGTCGGGATGGTGGCTGGGACGTGGTGAAGCGTCTCAGTGCAGCGGGATGCGTTGGCCGAGAGGGCTTCCTCGACGCTGCGACGGTACATTTCGTGCGTTCCCGCGTCGTACGCCTTGATCGCTTGAATGACCTTCTGTGTTATTCGATCGCGCTCTTCAGCCCGCACGGCACGCGGGTTGAAGTACGTGAGATCCGTATAGCTCGAGAAAACCGCAGGGTTCTCGTCCGCATCCGGACCGCGTCGTAGTTTCTGCACTGCGCTGATGTCGTCCCGGTGATGGCGCTGCTGCAGCCGCCGCACGTCGTGTGCGCGACTGTCAAGGGCGGCTACGAGGTTGTACGCAATCGGCGCCATTTGGCCCCCGCGAGCCTCGGCGATGATGCTAGCGAGGCTCACGCCTTCAATCTCGCTCCCAGAGCCAGCTCCCGAGCCACCAAGAGCGTGCTCAGAGGAGTACGGACGGGTCAGGTGAGAATGCGCCGAGGGAAACTTCACAAACGGGTTGTCAGACACGATGAGGTTGAGCTCCCCAAAGAGCAGCACGCGGAGCAGCGGCTCGTTTTCCTCGTGCAGCCAGAGGGCCTCGAGTGGAGGATAAGAGGTGATGTCGGGGGCGGTCGTGTAGTTCAGACTGCTGGCTGATACCTGACCCTCCCGTTCTGATCCCACCACCTCCTCCTCACCACCGGCTTCTGTTTTTCGGAGCGACTCGACGTGGCCCGCCATGGATTTTTTGAGTTCTTCGTCGTCCTTCGGTGGCGGGTTCGAGAAGAGGATCTCTGCAGCCTTGGGATGCCTATGACAGCGCAGCACTACGTGTGCTTCAACCCCATTTTGGACGAAGTACTTTTTCACTAGACTGAGGAAGTAAAGATACGCCTCGGCCGTCGGAAATTTGTCGCCGTCCACGAGCCGGACCTCGGACTTGGGGTCACTCGGGTTCAAAGGCCGCCGTCGCGCCAGCACCACGTCTTCCACCGAGCGGAAAATATTCGTGAATGACGGCGGGTACGACGCTCTGCGCTCGGACAAAATGGCCCTGTACAGTAGTGCCTTCTCCCATACCTCGGCCGCCGTTAGCGCTCGCCGAAGAATCAGCTCCTTGAACAGCTCGATGAGGTGAAAGCGAGTGCACCTCTCGATGTAAATCGCGGGGAATTGCGGCTGGCGCTCGAAGAGATCGAGCATCCCATGCTGTCGCGCCGCCTCATCCACGACCTGCTGCGCGGCCTGTCGTGTCGCACTGCCCGCGCGCCGACGGATTGAGTGCTCTGGGCGTAGAAACATGCCAGGGAGGCCCCTCGGCGGACTCGTCAGATCTTTCCGGCCCCCAGAATCATTGCTGATCAGGTGGCCCTGGAACTTCTTCTCCGCCACCAGCTTCGCTTGCTCGTATTTCACCTTCGCTGTGTAAGCGCGGAAGAGCCAGTCGAGGTAGTCGGGGGAGTAAGCCACCTGCAGCGGCCCGGGGTTTGTAATGAGCTTCACAAACGACTCCTTGTCCTTTGCCACAGAGCCAAGCGCGATGCTATGCGAGAAGTTGTGAATGGGGTTGAACTGCCCCTGCGTCGTCACACTGCGGACCTGGAGGCAGCGCGCTCCATCACCAGCCCCCGCGCCCAGCGACAGCGACTCGCGGATCGTGCGGCGCATCATTGGCGCTGTCGCCAGCTGCTCGACCACACGTTGCCTCGGCCCAGCCTGTTCACGGGCGATCTTCCTACCACCGTATGGGCTTGCGATCAACTGGTTTACACTTGCAGCCCCGCTAGTGCCGCGCAACCACCCAGATCGATGCAGAGGTACAGAGAGACCAAAAAGGATAGATAGATCGATACAGAGAGAGGTAGGTAGAAAGATAAAATGCACCTGGGAGCTTACGGTTTAGCGCTCGTGGAAGCCCATCCGTGCACGCGCCACTTCCAGAGGGCTCGCAGGAGCTCGTGGCCGCAGCAGGCCCTTCGGTTTTCCCTTCCCCCCCCTCTTCACAGGAGCGCCCCACCCACACGGGAATCGCGACGCTGAAGCAGAGGCGGTGGCTCAGCCGATCTCTTTGATGAACATCCCGCGAGCCGATGGCCCGCCAGCACAGATGTATTCACCGCACTCCCCATCCGGGGCGGCGGGCAGTCATGTACATTCTCTAACCCTGACGACTCACCTCACGCCACACATCCGCCATCCCGGCCCGACCATTGGGGCCGTCACGGCACGTGTTCGACCCTCTCTTCCATCTCGCACCTCTCCGCCCTTCCCGCCTCTCCTTGCAGCAACGGCCACCGCTTGCTCTACTTTGGTTAGAGGGGAGGGGGGGGGAAGAGGGGCGTATCGTGCGGCACCACTACAAGAGCCACGGGACGTTGTTGTTGATGTTTCCGTCACCGATGTACACGGTGCCGAAGATCCGGGTCTGTGGAACATGGTAGAATACAGAACCGCGAAATTGAGCATTTTCTCCCACGACGACGCCCAGGCCCGGCATGCCCGCGCCGCGCACTGTTTCATCCCACCTCAGCGTCCATACACCGGAAGGGATATCCTCAGCGAGCGAGGAGAATGGGGCGTCGATCGATTTGTCCTCCACAGCACGTACCACATCTGGTCGCTTCTCTTTGTGGCCTTCGAGGGACGAAAGCAGCCGCCGGTAGGGATCGCGGGCGCGAATGTGGTAGTAGTTTGCCAGAAGCAGAGCTTCGTTTTTCGGATTGTTGCAGCCACTCCCAGCTGCCCCCGCTCCGCTCGTGGCGTCGCTGACATGGGCCAACCCGGTGAAGGCGGGATTGGGTCGAATACCGCTGGGCCCCGACTGATGGCGGCTCTCGAGGTAGTAGGCGCCCCGAGGCGCCACACGGCAGTGGTAATCGTGCTCCTCGATGAACAGCGCAAGCCGTTGTGCCTCGCGGTAGCTCGCTGAATGCCTAGTGAGCGGGTCCGTGACGCGGTACTCATACGCTGGGTCACCCATAAATGGACCGTGGAGTGCTCTGAGTAGGTCCGCCTTGCCTTGCACCTCTGTCAGCTCGTCGCACTGCTTTTTCGGATCCACGTGCAGCGACGGCGCGTCCAGCATCGTGAAGGTCACCCCACCATCGACGCTATAGAAAACCTCAGCTGTGGCTACCGCGTCGCGGTTGCGCTGCACCTGGGCAATGATGTAGTCGTTTTTGATGCCGTACACCTTGCCCCACACCCTGAACTCACCACTTTTGCACTGCAGCGCAAGTAGCGGAAGGGTTGCCCGCAGAGTCACGCACTCGTTCTGCGAGAAGCAGTGCCCTGTCAAGTGCGCGAACGCGTAAACCTCGTCCATCGCACCGGAAACTGCGTGCAATCAATACCTACACTTTGCTGGCAGAGTCTGCGCACCTTGATTGCGACTCCCTATGACGAGTGCACACCGTTTGTTCCGCTTTTGTGAGTGCACACAATGAGGCGGCTGCTGGGTATGGTAGTAAGGTGAATTCGAAAGGCAGTCCACCGCACTCAGGTGCGGTGCTTGTGCACCACTGCGGCGCTCGCTACCACAGCGAGTCTGCCGGTGGCAGCAGGGGGGTGGGGATGGAAGCTGATGGCGCCATGTGGCGCAGCCTGTGGACTACGCATTGCATTACGCTATTCAGCGGCCAGCTGCTTCCACTTCTGCCACGACAGTTCGCAGCAGTGGTATGATCTCATTCTCAATCAACGGCTGTGTGGTGCACGCGATAGTCGCACGGAGGTCGTCCTTAGGGAGCGCGTCCCCTGACTCCTCCTCCATTTCCTCGGAAACGGGTGTGTCGACCGATCGAGCTGTGTTGCCCAGGCGCTGCACTTGGTCGGAGGACGGCAGAGCGCTGCGGAGCCCGCGGTCCATTTCCGCGAGCCCATCTCTCACAGCGGCCAGATGGCTCACAACAAAGTCGCTCGTTTCACGTACGCACTCGCTCGCGTGAATCATTGCCGCCCACTGGAGCGCAAGCAGCGATTCCAATGCCTCGTGGGGGAGCGTCGCCGCGGAGGCCAGCTCGTGGGATTCCACGAGCACTTCTTGGGCGAGCTGGAGGTAGCGCGACACCTCTGGTTTCATAAATGGTTCTGTGGTGGTGAGCAGCTGCTGAATGCGTCGGTGGGCATCCGCTACACGCAAGAGGGCTGTAGGAGGGCTGGTCTCCGGCCGCCAGCTCTCTGGGCTCGCAGCATGGAACGGCAGATAGCTGCGCCGCTTCCCAGGGGTGAAGCTCGAGGTGCCCTCAGCGGTGGGGCTTCGGGTGAGGCCTGAAGCGGCTGCGACTGACGTTGCCGTCGGCTGCCCCATCGTGCCGCTGTCGTGGTACCTTGTGCTTGGCCCAGGCTCCGCCCCGACGGCTGGGGTTATGCCGGCCTCGGCGGTTGGCGCGTCGTGGGCGTCGGGGCTCTCACCACTTCCACCCTTACGGACCGAGAGCCCAGGGGCGGGAGTGGCTGCTCTAGCGCGACTCACAGGGTTGATTCCGACAGACGACACGAGGAGCGGCGGGATGACCTCCAGCTCGCCGATGGCCGCACGGACAGACGCTTCCTGCCGCTGGTAGAGGGGAATGCGGACTTCTGACCCCGCGTGGCTTCCACCAGGGCCATCCGGCTCCGGCCGAATGCGCAGCACTTTCGCCTCTTCCCGCAGGTACACCTCCGCCAGATCGACGGTGCTCTCATCGCCACCGCCGCCACCCGCTCCGGGTCGATTGGGCCATCGATTCGCCCCGCGTGTCTCTTTCTGCCCCATGGAAATTCACGTGGCGGACGATGAGCGGATACGAGGGAGAGAGCTTGGGCCACAGTCGCCCAGTAAATGCGTGGCGGAGGTGCACGTGCCGCTTCGTCACACACGCACACCGCACGCGAGGCCTCGCTCGCGCCATAACCCCCTTCCCTAAGCACCAGGGCAACGAAGAGCAGAGGATGGAGATGCGTTGGCGCATCGCAAAGCCCTGCAGGCGCCTGTGGCCACCACGGGGATGTGAGCTTCAGCCTGACCCCTCCCTCCTCTCCTCCACTTTTGCGCTCAGTGCACACTGAGACCCTCAGTTACTCTCACGGCCCTACCCGCACACACACACACAGATACAGAATCGGTATCGTGTGGTGTCTGCAGACGGATTCCGGCCGCCAGGGCTCACTCGAACTTACCAACCCGTTCTGAAGGTCTAACGTCACCGCTAAGGCCCCAGACACCTTGCAATGGCTCGCTCAGCGTTACGAATGCCGTGCTTGTTGACTGTGAAGCAGCACTCGCTACCTCTCACTCGCGTCGGGTGCTTGAGGACGCGCGCGACGCGATGCTGACTGACCCCATCGATTTCTGAGACGAAGACAACATCCTCGCTCACTTTGGGGAGACATGAGGTAACATTCCCATTGTAGGCTCCAGATGCGGCGGGCTCCAGCTCGTCGTGGTCACTGACGGACCCACGTGTTGGAATTACCAGCTGGCCGCCTGCTGGGTCACAGTACGAGCAAATGGTGTTTCCATTCACCCCTGCCGTGGTCTGAAGCGTCGCTTCCCGTGCCGCGCAGTCTTTCTGATGCCGTCGGCAGAGCAGAACGCGAATCGACGGGCAGCACGCCCAGGTGTCACCTAGAGCGGGTACTAGAACGGTCACGTCGTCCCCTGCCTCACTTTCCCCGCAAAAAGTGCCCTGCTTGCCCGTGATCAGTCCTGCGTGGGATGAAGCTTGTGCTTCGCCATCAGGGCCGCTACCGTCTACCGACCCGGTGGGGCACCGAAGGCGCTGAAACAGAGCCGTGCTGATCCGCCTGGTCGTCACGTGGTTGCTTACCGCAATGGCGAGGTTCAGCTGCTGAGCGTGGCACTGTAGCTGCTCCCCACAAAGAAACAGTAGCCGGTTTCTCTGGGCAGGCTTGCAGCTGAACGCGGCAAGCCGCGCCTCCACCCCCCCTGAGCCGCGACTCGAGTAGCCAGTGAGAGCTGCTTGCTGTGCCAGACGGTTTCCATTCATGCTAGCTGAGGTGCAGAGTGACGATTGCGAAGTCGTGGAGGGTGCCTGTGCGGTGTACGCCGGCGTCGCTGCCACGCCGGTGCCGCTGATCCCATCATGACTACTGCCCGCGGCCCGGAAGGGAAATGCGATCGAGTCGATGGCCACGAAACTGATCTCTGGGTGCGCCGCCACCATCGCAGGAATGCTGTGAACGAGCGCGATAAGGCCCGCAAGGGTTGTCACGCGCATGTAGTAAGTGTGTGTCAAGACATACTCCACCGAGAAACACTCGGCGACCTCCGAGATTGTCGGCCGATCGGGGCCAGTACCTCGCGTAGGACCGCTGCGGCAGGCCTCGGCGGTGACTGCCCGCTCCCGTGGACTATCGCGGGGATCTGGCGCACCGAGTGCGTCAAAGCCACTGCGGTGCTGCGCCTGCTGGAGGGCGAGGGTGCGAACATGAACCACCGCAGCGGTGGCGATTTCGTGGAACCGCGACGCCACAAAGCTGCCCTCGGTGTCCACGAATACGCAGCCACCATGCAGTTCCCACCGGGGACCCCAGTGCTGCCCAAAATCAGAAGGTACAGCTTCTGTCGCGTTGCACTTCCGGACAGTGGCGAGCCCACCGAAATTCGTGGGAATCAATGAAGACACGGCCAGCTGCATCAGCATCTGGGTTTTGCCAACACCAGGCGACCCAGAGAGCTCAGTGAGCAGCCCTCGCGGCACCCCACGGCCTCCCAGCAAGTAGTCAAGTGCACGGGAAAACGTGGCGATGGCTGAACCGGCAGCGCAGGCACTCCCAGCCTTGTCAAAGGCGGCCGCCCAGCCTCCACCACCGCTGTCGCCACGGCCTTCTAGAACATCACGCAGCGAAAAGGTGCGGAGTGAGCGCGATGTTGGCTGCGGGATACCCTCATTGAAACAGCCGTCTTTGAGTGGCGTGTGGCTATTGCTGCTTTGGGACTGTGACGGCGATGAAGACACGGGTGAATGTCGTTCGCATTCCTCCTCTCTCCTTGCACGACCTCCGGAGCGCGCGCGCTTGCCTGGCTCCCTCCTTTCTGCCGGGCAATCCGTCACCCTCTCCTCATGTTCGCCGAGCGCCGATGTAGAGCCCGCAGCTGCACTGGCAAGCATATCGAAGACTCTTCCCGCCTCCTGGGAGGAGAGCGATCCGCATCGAGCGGTCAGCTGACTTACTGCCTCTTCGCGTGATGCAAGGCATGGCTCTGCGACGTTCAGTGACTTCGAGGCCTCGTGGCCCTTGGGGGAATTCGAAGCGCAAATGCGCCACAGATCATCGACGGCCATTATCCCTGCTACCTGCAGCTTCGCTTTCACCGTGTTTGCAAGCCATGGCGCGGTCTCCACTGACATTTGATCGTCAACGCGACTTGCTGCTTGTGGCGCGGCCAGATACATGGATATTAGAGTGTAAGTGCACGAGGGGGGCAGAGGATAGCGACAGGAGACAGCATATCGTGCAGTGAAGTTGATTCGGCATCACTGAAACGCTGAGTCACTGCGCTTGGTGGGATTACTGGCTACGCCACCCCCTCCATATCCCTTTGCCAGCAGCCACTTCCGCGTTCGTCGTTGACTTCTACACCGCCAAGAACATTGTTGCCACCAGAGATGGTGGCATGGGCCATGCGAGCGCCAGTTTCGGCTCCTCGTTGGTGGTCGTGCCGACCCCGGCGTGGGCCATCCAACCGTGCTTTAGAGTTTTGAGTATGCTTTCAGCTACACTGTAGGGTATAGTGGTGCTACATTCGGGCCGAAGCTCGAGCGACTGCTGGGAGCCGCCACGCGCTGCCACATCCACTACTGGACGCCACGCGCTTCCGAGCCCGTCCGCTATGAGGCGGCGTCGCGTGACGTGCATTTCAAGGGCCGCAGCAAACAGATACATGAACGGGCACAGCTGACGCAGAGGATAACAGGGACCTCTTCCTGCACTACCAGGACTGCCATCGGAACCCTCGGCAAACAGGCGGTACCCGCGGTCATACTCACCCGCGGCTGTCGCGCTCGCCAGAAGATGCACCGTCGCCCAAAAGCTTCGTTGGTCGTGGCAATAGTGGGGAGGAGGCGGCCCACACTGGAGTGATAGCGACGCATTTCCATTCGGTGGGTCTGACCGCTCGCATTTGCGGTGGCACACCATCCCGTTGTCGAGACCACATCCGAGGCGGCGCGTGGTGCGATCCAGCGACAGGGTAAGCGCCACGTCGTCGGAAGTGACGGCACTATAGAGCAACTCGCATGCCAACACGACGTCTTGGTCTGGAATGAGCGGTGGAGGATTGGCATCCGCGGCCGAGGCGTTGGCCGGTGTTACCCCAAAGGCCGTGGTAAGGATGTAGGTATGTTCATCATCAGCTCCACGCGCACCAGCCGTCTCCGCCACCGCTCCAGTTCGGGTGGCTCTCCGCGCGCTAAGTCCGCACGGTGCTGAAAACCACTGCGATGCCGCCAGCGGCAGTGTGGTGGTGAGCAGCTCCAAGTCATCTGTCGCAAGGGCCAACACAAGGCTCCACGCCCACGCCCTGCGACCAAGGTTGAGTAAGTGACATTCCTGCTCCTCTGCGGCACAGCTCGCGAGTGGCGGTGCCGCGCAGAACTCTGCGTGTAGTGTGGCGAACGCCCCGTGCATCGATGCGTACTTGGTACCGCAGTCTGACTTACTACCAGCAAGAGTGGCTACAATTTTGCGCCATCGCTCCTCCTGTGAGGTCCGATGCTTGTTCCACCACCACAGTAGCTCCTGCTTCACAGCTTTGATTTGCGACACGACCGGCCCGAGGCTACCACGCACGATGCGGAAGTCAGTGCCCTGATTTGCTTGTGGGACTGAGAGTAGCCGCTGAACCACGTCGCCCCACTGGCTCTCCACGTCGCTGATGGACTCAGCTAGGATGTCGATTGGACGTACCTGATCAGGCATTGCTCGGGTGTAGCGGCGCCGCAAGGTTCCCTCGCTCTCTGCATTGCTGCACGCGTCCACGTAGGCGCGCTGAGGCTCTGGCCGCAACGGCACCTCCCACCGCGGATTCGAGCGCGGCAGCATCTCCCCGAGCCGTGAGCGCCAGCGAATTTACAGTGCCACCGCACTGAGAGTGGCTTTGCTTGCGTTTCACACTAACCCCTCTCCCTCTCAGTCTCGCTGACCGCTTTCCGCAGGGTCACGCCTGCACGCGATTGTACGAGTGACACTGCTATACACTTTTCCAGCGAAGGAGCGAGGCGCAGCGGACTGCATGGTGGCACAGGACACGTTCTCTGTAACTCGTGGGTGCACGACGGTTCACTTGTCCGCCTGCGCGGGGGTGCGGCTGGGGTGGGGAGCTGGGCTCGGAGAGAAAGAATGGGGAGGCTGACGCGGGAAGGAGCACCGGGGTTGAGTTCGTATTCGGTATCGGGGCGGGCGATGCTGAGAGTATGGGTGAGCATTGCTGTTGGTCTGCGTTGAGTTTCTTCCACCAGTGACGGGGGGGGGGGAGCCACCAGTTGTGGCCGCTGTACATGAGAGACGGGTGGGTTGACGGGTTGGTGGGTGATATGGAACTTTCGGCACTGCGAGGGAGAGCCGCCGGGGATGGTGGTCACTTCATGAATCCCAGGAGGAGAAGGCAAAACTCGTCGTAGTTCAGTTGTCCTTTTCCGTGAAAGTCGTACTTCTTCACGTACTTCTCCGCGAGGTCACGGTACATGCGCTCCGCAAGAGGTGCCGAAAATGCCCTCGAGGCCCCCACGCAATCGGCTTCGAGTGCCGTTTCGGCCGCCAAGTCGCCAAGCATTCCACTGCTCGCGCTGATGGACCCCAGCAGGCCAACGGTCCGCAATAGTAGCGCCACGTGAGATTTCGACAACAGTTTGCCGCTTAGCTCACGCTGGGCCGCCACCGTCCGCGTTTCAGAGTCTGTTGGCTTTGACGCTGCTGGGTAGCTCGCGGCTTCTCCGGCAGCTTTGCCCTCACGGGGGCCAGTGACTTCCCTGCACTGCTCGTTTTCGATGTGGTGTTGGTGCGTCGTGTCGTAGTACAGGCCCCGAAAGATGGCGTGGGCTGATTCCTCATTGAAGACGCCACGCGCGAGCACCGCACGAACAAAGCTGGGGTCGAACGCATCAGGCGGGCTGGAAATGGGGCCTCGCGCCGCCTCTTTGACGTACTCGTGCGTACTCGAGGGGATTATGCTGTGAGCCGATGGGGCCGTATCCTCTTCCGACGTTGCTCTGCTCGGGGAGGATGCCAAGGTCGCGCTGTCCGCGGGATCCACAACCTTGTCCACCGCAGCTGGAGCGCCGCGTTCATTACCGCCAGTTGTGGCCGCTGAAGCACGCAGCATAGACGCGGTGATGCCACGGACAGCTTCTACCGGCGCTGGCGGTCCAGAAGCCCATTTGGTCCCGTACTTGCTACCAGCATCCGCGAGCTTGTCGGCGGCACTCGCGCCACCCTGTAACTCACGACGCGAATCGACGGCCTCCGCTGCTACAGCACCGCCCACGCGTGACGCGGAGGTGTTCGTCGCGTCCGCCCGACCTGACCCAGGGGACTCATCGGTGGCCGACTCCGACTGGATACCGACTGCAACGGATGCGGCCAGGGCAGCTAGGTTTGCAGCCGCGCGCTCGGCAACTTGCGCTGAGCCGAGCACATCACAGCGCAGCGAGTTGGCGAGGCGCTTTTCGTGTTCGTAGAGCTTGATTACCTTTGCCCAGCGGGAGAGCGCTCGGTCCATCTCGATGATAGCTTCATTTCGGGAGATGGTGTCGGCTGCCTCCTTGTCGACGTTGGAGCGAGCGTGGCGCATCGCCGAGCCCACCGCTCCCGCAACGCGGCGAGCAGCAGGAGTAGCTGGATTTTGCCGAGCGGATACGGCCCACTTGACCAGAACATGCTCCATCTCTTCGAATTCTTCGCGACAGCGCCCGTCAAGTCGCTGCGACTTGATAGGGAACACGAGCGACACGAGATACTCCTCCAGCGATGAGCACAGTGCCTCGTTGTATCGCTGAAAGAAGAATTGAACTTCCTGGCGTGCCTCCTTCGTAATCACCATCTCGGAAGACTCGACCAGCCACTGCAGTTCGTCGGCATCACCGTCCAGGTTGCTCATTCCGTTCTGGTAGTAGCGGCAATCGCTGTGCTGCGACTGATGGCGGCCACCGTTACCATGACGCACCGCACTGGGACCTGTCTCATATCTCATCTGGTCGGCCTTCCGCTCCGCGATCATCTGCTCCATCACAGGGAAGGAGACTGTCGTGTGGATCGAGATAAAGCACGACCGCTCGCTGGCAAGATCCGCAGCGCTTCCACCCAGGGATTGAATTGTAAACGTGGTATATGTCTTTGCATTCTCAAGCGGATCTACGAGCCACGGCTCTCCACTCTGCGCACTGCCGTCAGTGGCGCGCCTAGTGCTCGTGGTGAACGAGCCGCCTGCCCGGTGCACTTCTGTAGAACCGTGGCAGCGCTCACCCACATCTTCTTGCGAGTTGAACTGCCGCTGAGCAAAGGGGCAGCGGTCGATCTCTGGAATGGCACACGGGTGCGGTTGCCGCTGGCAATGCTGCAAGGAAGGTTGCCTCCAACCCGGAAGGTCTGCGGCACCGGTGCCACTAGGTAGCGCTTTCGCCGTTTCGGTCGCCTGCCTTTCGGGCGTGGTGAAGGGAAGGTACTCGTACACCACTTTGCTCACGTACGGCCCCCTTTCCACCGCAACAAGCCGCTCGCGCAGCAGCTTCTCACGGTATTCGGGAAGCTGCAAGCAAGTTCGACGGACAAGGCCGAGGCGGTTCCGAATCCACGCCGCTTCTCCCGGCTCGTCGGTCTGATCGCAGCTGTACATGGAGTCCGGGCGGAAACCGCTATGCTGCGACCGAACCACGCGCCTGGGGCCCAGCTTCATGTCGTCAGGAAGGTTTTCTACCAGCACGCACGAGGCAACACCTGCTGGAATGGCGAAGAGCTGCGTGGAGTCCGGGGTGGCCAAGAGGTTGAATGCCACAAGGGGCGGAACCGATACGGTTAAAGCCACGTACTGCTCGATGGAAGGCGGTGTCAGGTGGAGAGGTGAGAGAGCTGCTGCCAGAGAGCGCGAGGCCGCCTTTGATGGGATATGAATCAGCGACGGCAAAGGCGCACCAGCAGCTACTGGTGGCTGATCCGCTTCTTCATTCAGCTTCTTCAGCTGTTGCCGCTGCTGAGAGAGTAGCCTGCTAAGATGGGTTATGGGTGTGCCGCTATTTGTATCAACACCAGATGCAGTGTGATCCGCTCCATGCAGCCGGCTGCGGTTTGAGTCAGCGTGTGGGAGGGGCGGAAGCTCCAGCTGCATCGCCTCGGTATCGCTTGGCGACCTTTACCCTCGATTTCTACCTGACGAGGCCTTCTTCGCTCGGATCGCGTACTGCGTCCAGCCCGAAATACTTCTTATGAGCGACGGTACGGGGTGCTACGCTGGTGCTCAGAAAAGAACTACGGACGGCTTGGAGGGAGGGAAAAGACTTAGTGTGCGAGGGATTCTCACAAGCGAGCATTGGAGTGCATGTGCATGTGCATGTGCTAGGTGGCGGTAGCAGTGGGATGAGGGGTAGTGACTCAGCGCCACATGCAAAAAACAACGTAGCCTCGTGAGGCTGTCTTCACGTCGCCTCACGTGCCGCATACCGTCACAGGATTGCTTGGCAAAAAGAGGGTGGTGGGTGGTGGAGTTCCTGGTGGCGAGGGCCGCGCGTGGCGCTCACGCTTCACTCACATCTTCTGCTCGCCAATGACAAAGTTGAGCGGCGACAACTTTTCGAATACCTTTCGCTTGGACTCGAGAATGGCCGCAGTGTCGTCGCGCTGGACCGCCGAGACAAGGCGAATGTACCACAGCACGAACAGCACAGAGGCGCCGATGCTACTGGTGCGGTCCACGTCAAACGACATTCGTGCAAAGCGGGCCCACTGTGCCTGTACCTCCTTCGTCGCGCCGGTGGAATCGTTGTTCGTTGCCCGCAGTATGACCCGGCGCAGGGCCCATTGAAACACGCGCCAGGAAAGGTACGCTGTGCCAGCGCAGATGCAGAACGCCTCACGGACGGGGTCAGCGACAACATTGAGGAGCTCGGACTCATCCGTCCCTTTCCAGCGCACGAACTTAACGATGGTCGGCAGCGTGTGCAGGACGTTGATTGTTAGGCTGGAGAGCAGCTGCAGTGTAAGCATCACGTTCAAATCGCCGGAGGGAATGTTCGCCGACTCTTTGATGTACCGGAACACGTGGAGCAGCGGCACGGAGTTCAGGACTTGCCGAGCGCGGTGCACCACCGAGTAGGTCACGCTGCAGGCCGCCTCGGGCGCCGCTGCGGTCAGCAGGTTCGCCGCGCTTGGTGTCGGACTCTCTAGGCCATGCAGGCCAAGGGGTGAGCAGATGATGGCGATGCTAAGAGATGCGGAGAGCAGCTGGGAGCTGAGGATGTAGCTCGCCATGCCACGGGTTAGAAAAAGTGGAACGCAGAGCCCCGTGATGGTACTGCCAGCAAGGAGACAGAACACTGGAAGCGAGCTTTGCATTATCCAGTTCATGGGCCCCAAGGTGTACCCGCACGAAAGGCAGGAAAGCAGGAAGCATCCGTACCGCCCATAGCTGAGCATCGATTCACGCGGCACCGCCATCAGTGCCGCCGCGGGGATGAGTGTCGTTGCCAGTGGAATTGCGATCGGAATTTTCGGGTTCCGGAAAAAGATTCCCGTCCCCGTCGCCATCGTGAGCAGACCGACGCAAGTCAGACCGTACACACGCAATAAGTGCGCCCGTGTGGTGCGGTAGCGCGTGGTGTTGCCGATCGGCTGGCTTTTTCCCTTGATTCCCTCAACGAGGCGCTCGAGTGCCGCATTCACTTTGGCTGGAAGAACGGCTCGAACCAGCCCGATGCGGTACGAGATGGCGATCGCATACCCACCAAGGGTGCAAAGCGCTCCAAGCCGAATTTTCTGCAGGGTCTCCAGGCCAAGTTGCGCGTTCGCGCAGCTCGCGGCCATGACACAAGTTCTGAGCGGATGGAGGGAGTGTGCACTGGCGTTGATGCACCTTGCTAGTTGTGAGCGTTTGTATCGCTGGACAGCGCTTGCAGGCACTACACCACGGGAGGAAGAGAGAGCGCAGAGCACTCGGATGGTGAAGCGGCCTGGCACTGCTGTGGAGCAGCCACCGTGTCACCTAGACTCACTGCCTGTTGGTGACAAGAACCCCCTCCTCC
>PGOM01000002.1:439772-450124 GCA_002921335.1 Paratrypanosoma confusum | reverse complement strand
CCCCAGCCTTTCCGACCCGCCTCGGTAGCAGTCGCGTCGCGGGTGCAAATACTAGCACGCGTGCCTGTGGAAGGTGGCTCGTAGGGCCAACGAGGGAGACCGGAGCGGAAGCAGCGCAGTAGTGTAGGAGCGACGAAAGTGTCTCCTCCCACAGACCTTCACCCCCCCCCCCTCCCGGATGACACTGCGTCGTCGCAGCAGCACCAGCAAGCGACTGCTGGAGCACGACATCGCACGGCTTTGTTGCGAGAGGCGGGGCGCGACGCGCGTTGTGACGGCATGCTAGTGGCCCACATCCTTCGCCACCCCGATGAAGATGAGAGTATGAGGGCTGCGGGGGGACAGGGAGCAGGGCGGAGAGGTGAACGTCAAGATGATTGAACGAAGTGGCATACATTGGAAAAAATCTTGAGGAGTAATTGAAAGCTGCCCTGGTCTTCGCCACAGGTATTCCCCACCTCCGGGGAGGGGCATCTGTGGCTTTAACGGCCATGAGAGCTGTAGGGCTAAAGGCGTGGCAGCGGTGGAAGTATAGCGCCTTCCACAGCCCTTCCACCCCCCGTTCCCTGTCACTCCGAGACACGATTTTGAGGAGAGATATTGGTTCAGTTGTTTCAGTGTCGTGTGCTTCGGGCAGGGGCATGAAAGAGAAGAGGAGGAAGCGGATGGGGTGCTGAAGAATGACTGGGAAGAGAGAAGAGTGCTGTGGCTGCGGTAGCGGTGGTACGAGGGTAGGGGGGGGGGGCGACGCTCACCCTCCCAGCCCGCTCGAACGTTGACAGGCTGCCACGCCGTGCCCGAAACAAATAGTAGACGCCGAACACCGCGGAAGCACCGATCTACCACCTACACGCATCCCTGTGTCGAAGCAGCAAGAGGTGCCACTGCACCTCCCAGGCGCTGCTACAAGGAGCAATAGGCCACAACACACCGCTCAGTTACCCCGCCTGCGCAAGACGGGTACATCTGGGCGCCGTCGCCTACTAGCGGTGGCTGGCCGGTGCCCCAACGCCGTGCATGAGTGACTCCGACGGAGGTCACGCGCGGTCGCGCATGGTGACTCCGTCGCGGCAGGCCGCGCGGTCCAGAAACCAGTCCGGCCCGCGGCGTGCATCTCACCGATCGCGGTCGGTTCACCTGGAAAAACGGAATCGGTCTGTGGCCACAAGGGCTTCAGGCTTGCACGATGTCGAGGGCCGGTGGCAACAGCGTGAGCATCGTTGCGCGACGCAGCCTTGCATGAGCCACTTAAGCCCAGCATCAGCTCGCACATAGAGGCCTCGCGCTTCGTGCGGGGTGTACGCAGCAGCCTTGCGCTCTGCAATGTCGAGATGGGTACAGTAAAGCTGAAGTCTGCTCTGTCATGCGGGGGGTAAGAGCGACGTAATGGTGGTGTGTTGCAGCGGTCCCCGAGTGGCAGCGGCTCGGCAGACGACGACAAACGCTGAGCGCGAGAGCGGGAAGTGGAAGGGCTGGGCGATGCTGCGTGTGTCGTCGTTTGCTTGGTGTCTGACGTGTCTGCCGTTACGCCGAAGCTCAGCTGCCGCCGCACCCGCCGCTGCTGTGGCCGCGAATTCAACGAGCCGCTGAGTAGCGAGGAGCGTGCGGACGATGCGAGCGGTGCACCATTACTTAAAGCCGAGCTGCTGGGGGATGGCCGACTGCATTCAGGGGTCCCTGTCGATGTGCTACCCGCAGCTATCGCGGCTGAGCGTGCGGTGGAAGGGGACGCACTCCACGGGCTCGGCGCGGAGCGCAGCCGGGTTCCAGAGTGTCGAGGCGACAGTCGCGACGACACGGTCGCCTCGGGGGGCACGCGGTTGATCTTTTGCATGGCCGATCGCCTTGAGGTAACTTGGGTCCGTGGCCGTGAGGACGGAGCCGCCTGCTCCTGGCAGGGTAGCGGAATCTCCTCCACGTCGGTGTGGGGCGCGCCGCTGGCCGTCGGTGCGTTGATAGGCGCGGTACCTGAGTTGCTCGTTCGCCCCCGGAGCCGGCTGTGGAGGGTGGCAGGCGCCACACCCTCGTCGTCTTGCTCTTGTCCAGCGCCACCTACCACGGTGGCCACGCCGAATTGCTCAGTTGCTGGGTAGTCCCCGACAGGGAGGCAGTCACGCTCGGCTCGTTGCACAGCCGCAGCATCCACGCCGGGCCAGACCTGCGACAGCTGAGATTCTACCTGTTCCAGCACAGGGGCGACGATCCACTTGTGCCCTTGTAGCGTCATTGACGGATGGGGCACCCGGTGCATCAGCTCGCGCAAGATCTGCCCCTCATAGGCTTTCCTCACGGTGTTTCCAGCCTCGAAAAGTGGCGGTATATGGGGAGAGCAGGCGGTGGCAGCCTCGGTGAGAAGCTCGGCGATCTGGAGGCCCACCGTCAGCGGCACGGGCTTGGCTGGATTGCCACTCGCGCAGTCGCTAGGCTGTACTCGGGCCAGCCCATTTTCACATTGGCCGCAGCGGTGCGCGTGTAGGTGGGCGGCAGGGGGTGGTAGGATCCCAATGAAAAAGTCATCGCCATGCCCACCCTCAGGGACCGACATGGGCGGCAAACCCTCGCAGTAGGCGGAAGAAAAATTCGAACATTCTGGGGCACCCTTTTCTGACTTGCCTAGCAGTGCCAGCGATGCCTGCAGCACGCTTAGCTCCACGGAAACCGGCGTGCCTTTGTCACTGGGGGCCGTTGATGCCTCTTCAATAGGATGTCGCCCGCCATCGTCCCCGAGGTGGCGGGGGAACACGTAGGCCAGCTCGCTAAGGTGCGGAAGTGGCTCATCACCGAAGGGGCACTGAAACAGGTTCTGCAGATGCCACAGGTGGCTTTCCTCAATTTGGGCTAGGGTGCGGAGAAGGCGGCGGACGCATATGTACCGCACGACGACCGAGAGGTCTGCTGCGCCCCCGTGGAGACAGTCAGTGGGTGTACCGGAGCGCACGAGCGACCTGGCGATGTCATCACTGGCGACCAGGATACTTCGAATGCTCTGAGCTGGAAGCCGGGCCCCGCAGAGGTGAGTGGCGTAGTGCAGGGTGGCACAAATGTTGACCGCTGGGCCACTACTGCTCGTCGTCAAGTCGATGTGCACGATACTAAGGAATCGGTGGGTGAACGGCCGGCACACCTCGTCAGGCTTGTCGTCGTAGCCACCCTGGGCCAGCCCCTTCGGGTCTTGATGAAACCATAGCGCATCGAGAAACGCGTTCCACGCCACGTCCTCCCTCTTGAGGCCACGGGAGCGGGTGCGTCGCCTTCTAGCGCTGCTACCCGACCCGCTCGAGCCTTCTCGGACTCGGGCAGTCCGCGACTGAAAGACGAAAGGCACCGCCAGGGTACCGGATGGGTGTGCGTCATCTTGTGCGACACCTTCCGACTGGCTTGGATGGAGCAGCGCGAGGAACCCATACAGCATCAGAATCAGACGGAGTGCCTCATTTTCGGCCACATCGCGCAGCGACTGGACCACAGCAGTCGAATCGCTGGACTGCAGATCCGGCGCGTAGGATTGGTAGGCCGTGCGGTGCTTAGGGTGACGAAGCAACAGCAGCTGTTCTGTTGGGCTGATGTTGCAACCGTTGCCGAGGCGAACGCCCGCATCATTGCTGCTTCTCAGACCGGCGTCAGGACTGTGCTCCGTGCCGAGGTGGTCCATGATGAGCTGGGAAAGGGGCGCTTCCACGGCGAAGACGGAGTCCAACACTGCTGCCGCGCGCCAGTGACACAGGGCCAGACGAGTGAGGACGGTCTGAAAGACGAGCATGCGCCAGTCCCCGAAAAGTGTCTCCCGGCTAACCTCGACCTCGCCGGGCGCTCTAACCGACTTAGGGCTCCGGATGTGGTGCAGCGACCTCTCAAGGGCATCGCGAAAGCAGAGATCACACACGCCAATCAGTTCGTCCATTAAGTCGTCGCTTTCCGAGTCCGCGTCTTCCACTGGTTGCTTTCCTGTCTTGAGAAGGATCGAATTAACCACAATCTCCGCCTCGGGTTCGTAATAGCTTGCTTCTGAAAGTGGCAAGCTTGTTCGCATGGAGCCTTGGCTATCGTCACCGAGGTGACTGAAAGTGTGCGATTTCGCCTGCGGACTTTCAATGGATTCCATGGATCCGCGATGCACGGCCAGCGCCGCACGGGTGAAAACAGGCGAGGTGAAGTCCGACGCGTCGGACATGCCGCTTTGGCCGTGGTCGCCCCACGACGATCCCGTGGCCACGGCAGTGAGCGAGGTACACGGGTGAAGCATCGTGCCATCGCTGATGCTTTGTACCTTGCGCCACCTGCGGTAGTCGGTGAGGAACGCACGCATGTACTCCGCTTTGTATTCTGCTCCACTGGTCGTAGAGCTCCGCCACTTCCACTTAAGGCGGCAACCGCCCAAGAAGTCGCTGTTGTTGTCGTTCGTCGATGCTTCGCTGTCCTCCGATCGGCGCCGCGGAAACGCACCCTCCCACATGTCACTCTCCTGTCTCTTCCCAGTGACGGTGACCTCATCCGAGGGGCTGTCGCTCTTGCGTTCATCGCTCCCCGATCGGAACACCCTCGTGCTCATCTCCAAGGCGGCCGGCGGCGGCGGTGGCTCGGGGTGCTCGATGCGCACATAAAACCGCTTTAGCGGCAGTAGCCAGCACGAGCAGCGGCTCTCAAAAGACTTTACTCGGTCGAGCTGCTCGCTCAGCACGGCGCCGTGGGCGACAAGCGACTCCTTGAGAAGGCGGAGTGCATCCGCAAGTTTTGTAGTGACCTTGCTGCAGTTCTCCTGCGGCCCCGCACGCACGCATGCGCCAGCCGGCTCTCGAAGCGAAGAGGTTGCGGGGTCGTGTGTCGAGGCGTAGCGGTCGAGAAGCTGGCGGAGGACGTGCTCTTCAATGCAAAGTGCTTCGAGGGCGTCCAAGTGAGCGCGATCAACGTCCGAGATGACGGGCTTAGGGAAGCTGCCTATGCGGCGATCCAAGACAATCGTACGCCGCGCCACCGGCTGGTCGCCGGCAGCCCCACTGCCGTCACACTGTAGTTCGTTGCAACCAAGATTCAACACCCGCTCCATCCGCATGTCACTCTCGATGCGCAATGCCTGATAGCTGGCCTCTTCCTCTGGAAGCAATCCTGTGAGAGTCCTCTGTTTACGCCGCACGCGCGCTGCTGTGTCAGGGGTAGCCGAGACAGATTCCAAATGCGCTCCGTCGGCGTCGCGGATCGTGCTGCTGCAGCCAAACGGCGTACTGGTAGTCACTGCCGCCCCCGATACGATCTCGAGAGCAGAAGCTAGTGACGGAGCTGCGGGCAGAGGTTGCTCTCGTGCTTTCACAAGAAACGTGTCCTTGGCCAAGGTGGGAGGGACGACATCGAGGCGGCACAGCGCTGCGAACCCGGAGGCTGAGTCCATCTCATCCTTCGGGGAAACTGCTACACCCGCGAGAGCGTTGTTTACTTCAATCAGCGCCTGGTTCAGGGCATGCAGCGACGGAACGATCACCTTGCAGGCGTACGCGTTGAGGATCTCGACGATCTCGATGAGCTGCGCCACCATCTCTGCTGCAAGCACTGTGGAAATACTGCTAGATGGGCCGTCAACGCGGAGCTGCCGCAGTAGAGTGTAGAGAGTCTGAAGCTCCTCCAGTCGTTCCCGCTCAGCCGTATCCGACGCGCCACCAGACGCTCCGATTTCGTGCGCACCCGCGCTGTCGGTGGACTCATCCTGGCGCCAGCCCTGCAACAGCCGCTGGAACGCCACAAAGAGCGTTTTGTTTGTCAGTGTATCGCCCCGGGGCGAGTCAGACTGCCGGCTGCTAACTTCACGCCGGCTGATACTATTGCCACAACCGGTGGCGTCCTCCACCGCTGGCGGTACCAGCAGCGCCGAGCGATAGGTTTCCCACGCGTTTGCAGGATCTGTGACTCCGCGGAACCGGTCGAGGGGGGTCGCTCTTGCACGATCCTGCAAGGCCCGGAAGATCGTGCGGTCCAGCTGCACCACCATATCTGTGGCTTCGGCCAGGGCATCGACGAGGCCGTCCGGGAAGCGATTTGTCAGAGTTGCGACGGTGAGGGAACTGGTCTGGATGAGAGTGCCCCTACAAACGCTCTTTTTCTCCGAGTAAGCCACAGGCTCACAAAGGGTTGGGCATGAGGTGCCGACGAGGGGATATGACTGACTTTGGAGGTACGACAAGGTACTCTGGCCCAGCACTGGCGAGGCAGGCGGTGCCTTCGGCTCCTCATCGGGTGAAGTGAGGACGCTAGGGCGAGGCCGTTCTCTGCCAGCTCCCAGTGGAGTCGGGGCGGATCCGCTTGCGCCACCGGACCCGCGGCCATCAGATGACGCCATGCATCTGGAAACATCTTGGAATAATGCATCGCGCAGCGTCTTCACGACGTCATACACATCCCAAACCTGTCGCTGCAGTGAGGCACCGGCGTTCATGTTGGCTGTTGTGACCGCATGAAGCGATGCCACCGGCGAGATCGCGCCCGCAAGACACTGTTGGAGGGGTGGTGGTGGTGGTAGTGGAGGGTTTAGGGGATTGGTGTGAGTGAGAGAGGAGGGTAGATCGGGAATGAGTGGGGATGGGGAGAGATGCTGGCGAACTTACTAGTGCTGGCGCGACCACAGGGCGCGTAGCTGCAAGCAATAACGCGATCACTAAGTCCTTCGGATTTTCATCGCTCTCACCAGAGAAGGGACAGGCAGCGCAAAAGGGGCTCAGTAAAACGTGCTTGTGGCAGTGTGACCGGACCCACGGGTGGTGTGTGAGCACCCACAAGACAGTCCCGTTGAAGGCGACGTGGCGACGGTGCGCCAACCGACACCCCTCCAGGCGCGCCAGCGGACCATCGACGCCTTCCGTTGGCCCAGAAGAGAAGCGTAGCTGGGGCAGCCCATGGCACGCTAGGCGCCAAGCACCTCCGCGTTGGCATGTGCACAACCGTGGTGGTCCCTGTTACCACGAGATGGCATCGGAATTCGAGGGTAGTGACCACGCAGCGGGATCGAACACGGTAGGGGAGATCGCATTGTCACACCACGCCACCTGCCCCGCCGCGGCGATTTGGAGGGTTGTTGTGTTGGCCACCCGCCCCACCGCGGCCACCTCGACCACCGCTTCTTCGCTTACGCCCACCTCCTCCACTACTCCCCTGAACCTGCTGCTGCTGTTGCTGTTGCAGCGGCGGCTGGCGCTGCGGAGGGAAGGCTGCAACGGCCCGTGGACCTACCTGCTGCCCCATCACGGCCTGTGGAGGTACGTGCCAGCCACCTTGGATTGAGGGCGCGTTGGGCCGCACGCCCTTCGCGCGGGGTGATACATCCCGCCTGTGTACGTTGGCGGCTTGGCCCCCCCACGTTTTTCCAGAAGTGGAAGGCGCAGGCAACTGCGGTTTTGTGCCAGCCACTGCGCTCCACGACTGGGTCGACGCACCCTGTGGCTCTGCCCGAGGTGCAGGGGCCTGGCGCTCCGGTTGGTGTGGGGGCGGTGGCAGCTTCCCGGGTGTGGCGGGCTGCTTTTCGGCTGCGAGGTCACCAACGCACTTGTCAACTTCGGCGAGAAACGAATTCAGAGCGGTCATATCGCTGTCGCTGGGCGGAACCTCCACCCCCTCAGGACCCTCCGTGGCGGCGAGCAAAAAACGGTGGAGCAGCTGTTGCTGCGAACCAGTGACCCCACTGCGCATCACTGCTTCCAGAGCAGGCGGCTGCGATCTGTGGCTGGACTGAGATAGCTGCAGCGCGTGACGGTAGGCCTCGCACGCAGCGCGTAGCGGTGCGGATGGGGCCCGCGCCGCCGGCTCAGCCTCGACCTTGTCGTGCGCCTCGTCGGCGGAGAGGCAGCGGCGAAGACTGGTGTACGCCTTCCTCCAGGCCGTGGTTTCTGCCTCGTTGTCAGACGCGGAGAGAGAACGCGCGGTGGAGGTGCGTGCTGCCAGGCTGTAGGCACGCAGCAGCGAGTCCGTAGCACTGCCCCCAGCACCTGGGGATGAGCTCAGTGCCGCCGCCAGGGATGCCTCCGACCCTGCAGGGCCACACACCGCAGGCAAAGAAGGTCGTTGAGGATCAGTTCGCCCCGGTGCTTTCCCGTCATCGCCACCGTATTCCTCCCTTTGGCGTTTCCGGCTCTCAAAGTCAGTGATAAGCTGCTCCGTCCGCGCGGAGAGCGGCTTCAGCAGCGTTGCGGTCACGACCTCCGTCACATTGTACCGCAGGTACGCTAGGGCGGTAAGCGTCCGCGCTGGCGTGGCCCCGAATGCTATACCGTCAGTCTCAAAGCCACTGGGCCGCAGACCGCCCTCCGCATCGCAGCTCAGCTCCCATGTGTGGAGCAGCGCGGTCGCCATTTTCTCCGGAAACTCAACGATGACTGAATCGACGGCGACAGGCTCTATCATGGGTGACGACTCCGCTGCGGACGCCGCTTTACTTCGCCCGGCGACGCGGAGCAGCCATTTGCCACGGGACAGGTTCGAAAAGGGCGCAAACGCCGTTGGCGTCAGGCTCACGCGGACCACGGCCGTGGGGTCCTCCTTCATCGAACTCGTTGCTTCCGTTGCGTACACTCGATCGAGGAACTGCACTTTCCATGGGCACCCGACGCTGTGACTGGAAGTGCCGAAGCGAAGGACCAACGCGATGCGCTCCGTCGTTTGTTGGCCTCCACGGTGCTCCTCAGGGCCAGGACTGGCCGTGTTAGCATCATCCCCACTCACGGGTGTGCTGTCGGTGCAGCCACCAGCAGCCACCTCTGCCGCGGAGGACTCCACCTCCACGAGCGGCGGGAAGCCGCAATAGCGGCACTGAAACGGAGCCCGGCATCGGATGTCTGGCGGAGCGGAATGAGCTCCTGCCGCTGGCTCGCCAGCGTCACCGGAGCCTTCCACCCGGTCCAACGCATCCAGCCTCGCCTCTAACGATACGGTGCGGATCCACGAGCTTGGCGTGGCTTCGCCGTCTGCCCCACACACGATGCGGGCCAGACGATCCACGACTGTGGCTACGCGGGCCTGCAGTGCGCCATCGCCTTCGCTATTTGATGCCTCGTCACGCGCGCCTGTTTGGTGATCAAACACAGAGTGTATCATCGCACGAACTCGCGCGCGGCGCGTGCCAGCCGGTGACACCGGGAAGTTCGTACCGTTTGCCAAGGAGCTTGCCGCCTTCGCGACCGTGGCGCCATCTAGCGCCAAAAAAGCTCCGACGCAGCTGCCGCTCGCGCTGTCGCCAGAAGCTCCAGCAGTATTACCGACCGTCGAGTCACCCATGACGTCAAATCCCGCCAGTACAATGAGCCACGCAAGGAGTTGGGCATTCAGTGGGTGGTTCTCTGGTGCCGTGAACTCCCTGGGGGGCATCGCCATAGTTGGGTGTGTGTTGTGACCTGGCCTATTGCGTGTCATGCGCTCCCGGAGGTGCCTCAGGTCGCACGACTCCTCCCGGCCGGACTGCACCGCCGCGTCGGTGAGGGCCTGAAGGTACCCCGGCTGGAGCAGCCTGCACCGCCGCTGCAATGCGCGTGGGCCTGACCGGCGTGGGAGAAGAAACGCCGCAGTCGGTGCGCTGGCTCTTCCTGGCTCGCTTGCTACGGCGACTGGCACCGCCGCACAAAGCATGGCGAATGCGAATGAGTTGGTAAGGCCCGCGGTGATGCGATGCCCAAGCAGCTGCTCATGAGCCGCCACGCGCCACATGCACTGCTGTTCGTGGCAGCGCGTGACAAGCGCATGCACGGTCTCGAGGGCCTCGGTTGACGTCGCATCAGCCAGCGTGGCGCGCACCTCCGTCGGCACCAGTGCCAGTCGACCACAGCAGGGAGAGTACACCACGAGCTCAGTGGTGATTGGAGCGACGTGCTCCAACACGGGGCTGCAGCCGGTATCGGACTCCTCGCGTGAGGCCACAGAACCGCCCAGGTCAGTCTCCTCCTCCGCCGGTACCACCATAAAGGGGAGCGGCGCGAGGTTGTGCGACGCGAGCAGCCACACCGCCACGTAGTTGTGCCCGACTTGCGCGTAGCAGTGCGTTGCGCTGGTCCATTCAGCAACTCGCCGAAGCAGCACCCTGCTCGATACCCCGTGGCACGTCGCTGCGGACATATGCGCCTGCGGTGACGATCACGGGCCCACACGCGGGGTTCGCTCACTAGTCCTCTACAAGTCTCGCACAGGGGCACGCCTCTGTGGTGTCGTCCAGCCTCCCAACCTACCAAACCTACCTCCACTGGCGCTCGCCGTCTAGTGGAAGATAGGTGGATGCCTTGCGAGATGAGGAGCGCAGTAACCGGTATGTTTAGTTTTTTCGGCCCCGCCCGGCCCGCGGCTCACGGCACCGGCCACCGGGAGACGCGGGCGGAGCTGGGGGGGGGGGG
>PGOM01000002.1:412184-427421 GCA_002921335.1 Paratrypanosoma confusum | reverse complement strand
CCCCCCCCCCCATCCCACGCGCCAATCAGAGACCGCGATGCGAGTGAGTCGTCCAGTGGCTCCAAAGTGCCACATGCAGCCTCTGGCATTTCCACGTGATAGGCAGCTTCAGGAAAAGGCCACCCAACGACCAACCCGCTACTCTTTTTTCCACCACTGCATCTGTCGGAGTTACGTTACGCACGCGTACAAGCAGGCGTGCCACAGCCGGTCGGAGGCGCCTCCCCGATTACACGATGCAACGCTTTAGGTCTCCGCTCTGCCCTCCCTTCTCACATTCCTCCCCCACCACGTCACTCCACCAACACCTGCTCTTTTCTGGTACACTGTCACGTTACTGCGGGTCGCACGGGCAGCCACGGAATTGGATTGGCTCAGCGCCGTCGGCGCTTCAGCATAGCTGGAAGCACGTCCCTCTTTCCACCAATGTCGTCGCCATCCGAGTCATCCTCGCTTTCGCTGCTGGCGTTTTCCTCGATGTTGCTCAGTGTGTCGCTCTCTTGGGTGACATCGCCGTCGTTCACCTGGTCTTTCACGACCTGGTCATGGCGCCACTTCTTCTTCTTTCCACCCCCGATCATCTTGCAGTGGCGCAGCGATAGATGAAAGGTGGGCAGGTGATCCAGTGTGAGGCCCTGCGTGAGCTTGGTCAGCATCACCGGGTCGCTACTAAGTTCAGCACTGGAACCACCCCCGCGGTCGCCGGCGCGGATGGTCTGGTCGAGGTTCCACGGCTGGGCCGCTGGCGGGAGCGTGTAGTAGGCTATTCTCCCGTCGTTCCAGTCACTCAGGATCATTCGCGCGGTAAGCTCCTCATCCACCTCACCGCCTTGACGGAGCCGGCCGCGCCGGATGCCGACTAGCCGAATGAACTCCATGGCGTTGCCCGGGTCAAAGCTCCCCACTTCGTACACCTGTGCGAGCGGGTGAACGCTGCGCACCCGCTTTCGACGTTCGCTAGCGTCGTCGTCCTCCTCCTCCTTTGCACCCTGGCCTCGGCACAGGTGCGGTGTCGGCACCACATCTTCAGTCGCGCAGCGCTGCAGCAGACGCTCGACCGGGGCAAAAGGGTTTGTGAGATCACTGACCTTCACGGCATTTCGGAGCACCACATCGCCGGTGTCTTCACCCGGCATGACAACTCCTGGGCAGTCCATCACACGGATGTCCGCACGCAGCTCTACTTCGGTGTTGCCGGTGGTCACCCCGGGCATGTTACCAACACCCACAACCGATTTTCGCTTCAACGTATTGATCACAGAACTCTTCCCGACATTCGGGTAGCCAATGACGCCCACGAGAATCGACTTGCGTGCGCCATCTTCGTTGCCCCCGCGAGCCAAAAGCCGCAGTGTCTTGAAGAGATTGGCTACGTATGGGTTCGCCGAGTTTCCTTTGGCCGCTGCGACGAACGGTACGCAGAGAAGACCCTCCTGATCCTGAAAGTACTGAATCCACGCGTCGACGACCTCCTTCGACGGCACAAGGTCGATCTTGTTGAGAACAATGACGATGGTCTTCTTGTCCCCGTAGTCGGAGCGGATCGTTCGCTCAAGGTGGGAGAGGCGGCACCCGAGCGGGTCTCGCACGTCCAGCACCTGCAGAAGAACGTCACAAGCTTCAACGACTCGGCGGAACTCCTTGTAAAATCGACGGAGTGACTTCTCAGCACCCTTATCCTCGTTGCCGGCGAAAAATCCAGCGTCCTCGTGGTCGCCTGCCGCGGCAGGTTCCGCCAGCGGCTCCTGATACTCGTGAACCTTTTTTGAGGCTTGCAGGGCGAGCACCGTCATCTCGCGCCGCCGCGCCGCCTCCCACTCTCGTTGCTGATTCTCGTCACTGGCATCCCCGCAGTCAGACGGCTCTTCCGGAGCACCTCCGAGCATATTAACCAGCGGTCGTGACGCCCAGCTGGGCAGAGTTGGCGACGCCTTCCCCTTCCCGCCGCTCAGTGCCGGAATGCCCAGGTGGCGGCGGGCCGCTTTTGACCGCATGAGTCTATCCGAGACATGCTTCAGGTCCGGCACGCCTGGATCTTTGGAGAGCTTTTTGCGGCCCTCCACGTCGTGTCTGTTGCGATTGCTACCGCCACCGCCGCGCCCGGCCTTCTTTGAGTGGCCACCCATCACGGATCTGCGCTTTTTTGCACCCAAGCACGCTTTCCGGCATCACCCACCCACTCCCTCAACTCCCCTTGAAGCCATACCCTGTTCAGCGAGGTTCAACGCTCCATTAGAAAAGATAGGCCGTGTAAACCGCCCGATCATTGGCAGCAGACTGCCGCGGTGTGGCATGCATGCCCCCTCGCGCGGCCGAGCGCGCTGCGATTCCGCTATTATTAGTTTGAATAGCCTTCAATAGTTGATACCGCAGGTTAGATGCATCGCTGCCACCCGTTCTTACCGCCCCCTCCATTCCCTTTCCACGGCCCGCTGTAGGTATGCTGTCCCCACCGCATCACGCCCGTCGCGCGCACAGTTGGGGGCCCGCACTACCCTCTGCCCCAGATGGCTGGCGAAGGAAAGCCTCCACCGGTACCGACGCCCCCCACGGAGGGCGGGACGAGCACCAATGCTCTGTCGCGCAAGCGAAATGCCAGCTGTCGCGACTCCAAAAAAACAAAACAAAACAACTTCAACGATCTGCGCTGCCTTTGATGTCGCCCATGACCCACTGGAAAACTGCCCGCTGCCGCTACCTCTTCGCACATCACTCGCAGCACTGGCGCGGCAACCGACCAAAAAAAAAAACAATAACAACAGACAAACCCGTAGAAAAAACCGGAAAAAACGAACAAAGGACGACACACAGCCAGCCACAAGCTCCTGCTGCGCTGCTGCTCTGTAAACAGGAGGGCCGTAGGCGGCCTGCAATCTTCGTACTCACCCCCTCCCCCCCTGCACCTTCTGTGTCTTCCTTCTCGCCTCCCCCTTCACTCCAACCCTGAGCACCGGCACCGTCTCTCATCGCGACTCGCTGAGAAACCACCCGCCTACTGGTCAGCGGTAGGCTCAGCGACGCCCTCGACCATTCGGGACATGATCGAGTTGAGGCGCGTCACCATCGACCGCGGATCCTCGAGGAGGCCCGCCGCGATAATAGCGTTGTCGAAAATCTGCTCTGTGAGGAGCCCGGCTGTCTCCACATCTTCATTTTTCGTCGAGGAGGAGAGGGTGTACAGCTTCCGGATCAGTGGGTGCTGGGCGTTGAACTGGAGGTTGTACTTGGGCGGAGGGCCGGCGATCTGACCGGTGACACGGTAGATTTTCCGCATCTGGGCAGATTCATGGTCGGCGAGCACAGCCGGGCTGTCACGCAGGCGCGTGGTCGACTTGACGACGCCCACACGGCCAACGAGCCGCTTAGCCATGAAGTCGGCGAGGGCTTTTACCTGAGCCTCAGAGAGCTCTTTTTTCACTGTGACATCCGTATCCTTCTCCCCCTCAAGCTTCTTCTTGTGCTGTACGCTGCCGTCCATCGCTGCGTCGTAGAGCTCAATGTTCTGCAGCTTGTGCTTCGCGTACGTGTCCAGGTGCTGCATCACAAAGTCGTCGATCGGCTCGGTGCAAACCAGAACTTCGAGGTTGTGGTCGCGGTACTGCTCGTAGTACGGTGACTCAATCGCCATCTCTTTGGAAGGGGTGTTGATGTAGTAAATGTGCGTCTGATTCGGCTGCATGCGATCGCGGTACTCGTCGAGGGATACCAGCGGGTAGTCGATGTCCGACTTGGTCGTCTCGAACCGCAGCAGTTTTGCAAGGTCCATCTTGTGAACCTGGTCGGTGCACACACCCTCCTTTAGGAACGGCCCGTATTCCTTGATGAACCGCTCGAACTTTGGTCGGTCCTTCTTGGCCTCCTCCTCGAGCCAGCGGATGATGCGCTTGGTCAGAATGGTTGACAGCCGGCGCATCATGCTTCCGTCCTGCGTGTGCTCGCGCGAGACGTTGAGCGGGATGGACTCGCAGTCCACCGCACCCTTGATGAAGCGGAGCCAGTCAGGCAGGAGGCCCTTAGCCTTGGACTGGATCAGCACGCGACGCGAATAGAGGCTCACGCCGCTTTCCATGCGGCCGCCTCCGTACTTCTCTGTGTGCGACTGCGGGACGTAGAGCAGGGTGCGGAGCGTCATTGGCGCGTCCACCGCGTAGTGGAGACGCATCATCGGGCTATCGTAGGCACCCGAGATGAACTTGTAGAAGTCGATGTGCTCCTCGTTGGTGATATCGTTCTTGTCCTTCATCCAGAGGGCCTCGACGGTGTTCACCTTGCCGCCGTTCAGGGTGATTTCAAAGGAGACGAAGTTGCTGTACTTCTTCAGCACACGCTCGCACACCTGTGGCGTGCAGAACGACAGCTCCGTGTCCTTCACATCCAGCACGATCTTCGTGCCCTTGTCGACTCCCTCGCACTCGGTGATGCGGAAGGTGCCGGTGCCATCCGACTCCCAGAGGTAACCCTTGCTGCCCTTCTTGGCGCTGCGGCTGTACACCTTCACGGTCTTCGACACCATGAACGCGGCGTAGAAGCCCACGCCAAACTGGCCAATGATCTTGTCCGCGGTGGACTGCGCACCGTCCGCCTCCTGAAGCTTCCGCACGAAGGCCTTCGACCCGGAGCCGGCGATCGTGCCAAGGTTCTCCGCCAGCTCCTCTTTGGTCATGCCGATTCCAGTGTCGCGAATGACGAAGCGGCTTTTGCTCTGGTTGCACGAGATGGCGATCAGCGGCGCCTCGTCGCCCTCCTCCCGCGCGTACTCGTCGCCCTTGCTCAGCTCCACGTGGCGGCGCTTCTCCAGCGCGTCACTAGCGTTCGACACCAGCTCGCGGATGAACACCTCTTTGTCGGAGTACAGGCTGCACGCTACGATATCCAGCAGCTGCCGGGTCTCCGTCTTGAAGCCGTGGACCTCACCCTCGCCCACGAGGCGCTCCTCCACTCCCGCCGCGCTTTCGGCAGACTTCGAGCTCGGGATATCCGCCGACAGGTCCCCCTGGGCCGGTTCAATGACGACGTCCTCATCGATATCGGCCGGCTTGCTTGGTGTGGCGTTCGAGCCTTCACCTGCAGCGCTTGTCATCCAGCGGCGCCCCACGGAGAGCGCACCGTCGGCCCCGCAGCGCGCCGGGGCAGCGAACTGCGTGCAGATCGTCACCATAGCACGCTGCGACGTCAGCGAGGACGCTGCCCACGCGCTGCGGGACAGCCTCTGGGCGACGCGGCGCATCTTCTCTGCGAGAGCTCCGTACCAAAACGCCACACAGCCACACAATCACGCACACTACGACGCGAGACCACGTACGCACGGAAGGACGCAAGTGAAAGCCACTGCAGCCACCACAATAGTGAAAGACGTTGAGATACAAAGGGAAGCGGGAGTTCTGACCTTCCAGGTGTTGGTGATAGTTGTGTGCACGCACCCTCCCAGCCCGGCATCCTCCTGGAGCCCCCATACCCTGTCTCACCGCTGCACACCCCAATAAACTGAGTCCCAATGCCTCCATCAACCCTGAACCATGGGGGGCGGTCGGGCTGCATGAGGCAAAGAAAAAATGCCCAGTGACTCAGCCCTCTCAAGGGGGCAGTGAGCTGATCTCCATCGGAGCTCTCAAACGCCACGCCGCTCTACGTCACCAGCGAGCACGCTCCGGAACACAGCAATGCAAACGTCGACCGCCACTTTGCAACGGAACTGTTTCGCACTCCGTCTGCCAAGCGGGTCAGTGGGGTGCAAAACCACATTTCGCACTTGCTACCAGGCGTGGCTCTTCCCACCCAACGCTTCAATTACTCTCTCTCTCTCATCCCACCTCCTTTCCATTCTATACCACGCGTCGTTTATGGCCAGCAGCACCAGCTAATGCGCATAAACGTCGCTCCACTAGACAGCTATAATCATACGCCTAAAATCACCACTCTGACTTTGGAAAGAAGAGAAAAAGAATGAGAGAGAGAGAAGTAAATAGTAATAGAGAGAGAGAGAGAGAGAGAGACAGAAAGGAAAAGTTGTAGGTAGGTAGGAAAGATTGACATCTGTGTCTTTGCGACTTCCTGAATCATTTACCCGCTATTATCAATGCTCAGGATTTGCTGCCTGTCGGAAAAATCGGAAAATGCAGTGGCGCTGGCATCTTGGGGAATACGAATGGCGCATTGCGATTTTGACTCCACGCTGTGGCGGGTACGGTGGAGGTGGGCTGCCCGGGTGGTGCATGGGCGGTGTCGGTGTGGTTGGTGACCACCTCTGAGACCCACTTTGTTCCTACTGTAGCAGTGGAAGACGGCGGCGGCGGACCGTGACCCACCTTCACGGCGGGTCCCTCCGCCGTGAGCGGCTGCAGCGGAGCCCCCTTGAACTGCGGCATAGGGGCGGGCAAGGTCGCCGCAACGACGGAGTCCGCTGGGGGGAAAATGGGGTTTATTGTCGTGAATGGCGCACGCGCGTCGGCGGCTGCGACAGCCTTGCTGTCCATCTCCCCCGGATACGCCGCATCTTGCGGCATGGGAGCGAACTTGAAAGGCTGGTCTGAAATACCGTGCGCGACGCGGGCCGCTTCACCACTGGCGCGACCACCGTTCAGCACCGCTACATTGCACGAGGTACCGTCGCCCAAAGAGCTACCGGGCGCCGTGTCCGCGATCGCGACGTCCTTTGCTGTTACATGCTGTGTCACGGGTACGGTGTTCTCATCGACTGCCAGAGGCACACCAGCCGCGGCGGGGGCTACTGCGGCCGCGGAATCTCGTGGGTGCACCTCCACCGCAGCGGCAGGCGCCGCGTGCGTTGCAGTGGACGGGCACGCTGCCGCCTTTGGCGCCTTCGTGTTTTCGTGGTGGTGCTTCAACACCGGTAGCTCGCCCGAGTCTCTCATTGGAATCGCGTGTAATAGACCACTCCCAATCGCGAGCCCGATGCAGTCGGAGTCCTTGTCGCCCATGCGGCTGTTTGTGCCCGCAGGCACGTCGCCACTCTCCGTCGGAGGGCTCATGTCGATGATGACTTCTTGAACGCTGTTCTCCTCCGAATTGTAAATAAGTAGCAGCAACTCGTCCGTCATCGCCCTCCTTTTGCCGCCATTCGCTTCAGTCGAGGTGGCCAGGTCGGCGCCGGACTCCGCCACCTCCAGCGTGCCGTGGGTCAGTTGCTGCATGTGGCTGTTTCGGACTTTCGCTGCGTGCCGCAACGTGTTCCACATGTCAATGCGGTCCATGAAATCGTCCTGATCCCGGATCATCGTAATAATCTGGTCCTCCGGGTGCTGCATGCCAATGACATAGTCGCGGTCGGCGACGATCTGCGCGCAGCGCGACGCAGGGCTATTCTCTAAGATTTCAATAATGTGCCAGCACCGAGACGCACAGTCCTCTGCGGTCGCCCACTCGATGCTACAGCCCAGCAGGCCCTGGCCGCCCCACGTGTTTGCTGGGCGCAGGACCACTTGCCGAAATTGGTTCACGCGTAAGTTGAACACTGTGAGCGCCACATCCTTGTCCTTATGCTGCTCGATGATTCCTTTCATGAGCGACGGCTGCTGCTCGTCCAGCGCCACATTGTCCACCGCGGTGATGATGTCGAAGTACGGCAGAAGGCCTGCGTGGTACGCCGGGCTGTTCGGCAGAACCCGCACCACCTGAAAGCCGCGAATGCCGGCGAGCGAACTCTTGCCTTGGCCCATCCTCGAATGCTGCACGTCACAAGCAGGGAGCGCACGGCGGGGACACCTCAGCTTCCGCTACGGCACGACGCCAAAAACCCCCGCCGTGGCGCGTCACAATGAGCCCCTCCTACTCCCCTCCCCCTCCTCCTCCTCGACCAACTTCCTTCACACCAATCACTCGTGAATGTAGTGCAGTGCCAGTAACAATGCGCAGGCTCGCTCTCAGGACGGTTCAACACACACTCGTGCCCCCCCTTCTCGATTCGCTGGGAGCGAAGGCCGGCAAGCTGCAGGTCGCAGAGCCACTGATTGCCTCGATTGTGCGAAACGGCTCTGCTGGAATAGTGCACCTACGGCTCTCGACGTAGCAGGTGCTTGAGGCCCAGCAGACCTCGCACACCAGCAGATCCACCTCGATTCCCCCATTCTGCTTCACCCTTTTCACTTTCCCCCGGCACCATTATTTTTCCACCCCAAAATCATCGTCATGATCTGCTCACACACAGGGTCTACCGTGGCAACGCATCCATCCGCAAAGGCCCTTAGCGAGCAGCAAGGAACGGGTTCTTCGGCACATATGCTGGTGGCTGACATACATCGACCATCTCACCCATTTCAGAGATACCGCTAATCTTCCCAAACGGACGGAAACGCAGCCTGTCATTGTTGGCATAGTACTTCAGAAGCCGGAAGGAGTGCTTCTCGGCCAGTTTTTTGGCGTCCATGAGGTGCAGGATATCACTGATGGCCTCCAACTGCCGTTCAACGCACGTGCGGCGCGTTGCTGTGACATCGGTGAGCTTCTTAAAAATGCCGTCGTGGCACTGCTGGAGAAGGTTGGCAAACTCCTGCGAGTTATCTGCCGTGGATGCCAGGTGCTTGGACCGGAACTCCTGCAGGGCTTCCATGAGTTGCGCGTCAAACACTGGGCACGCCTCGATCCAGTCGTCCACCCCTCGCACCTCATCACACGTTTTGGCAAAGACACGCTTCATGAGGACATTCCGCACTGTCTCTTCCACGTCGTCGTGCTGGTCGTTCTGCATGACCAGCTTGATGCTCTTACCATTCGCCAGCAGAAAATCCTCGATGACAATTCGGCTGCCAGATTTGAGCTCCTTTCGCATGTCTCTCAGGCGCGCCTTAGACCAGAGAACGAAGCAGATATCATGAGGCTTCATTTTCGTCGGCGTAGTACCACACGTGAGTGCCGCTGCTGCACTGGGGCCGCCATCGGCACTAGCCGCGGGGGCCGGGGCAGCCCCAAACCCAAATGAAAAGGTCGACGGTACTGCCCCAGCAGCCTTGGTGTCACCCCCTGCACCCACCGCCGGTGCGCTAGCCCCAAAGCCGAACGTGAAGTTTGGAGGTGGAGCTGTCTTCGCCGTAGCTGACACGTCTCCACTTGCCGGCACCGCGAAGCCCACTGAGAAGGGAATCGGGGCATCAGTAGCGGGGGCGCTCGCAAAGCCAAAGGTGCTAGGAACCGCGGTAGAGCTGCCCGAAGCTGTTGCGCTGCTTGGAGTGAACGGACTGCTGGACCCAAAGCCGAACATTTCTGCACCAATTTTGCTTCGCCGCTCCTGCAGCAGGTATGCATTGATATCCGTCCCATCGTCACGTGCCATGCGGTGCCACACCATATTCAGTTTTTCGATTTCCATGATCTGCTCCGGGGCGTTATCTTCCACATCACTGTACGGCCAGTGCTCTTTCACAACGTAGTGAGCGGGCGCTAGCGTTGGTGCCTGAGCCTCGGCGATCACGACGCACTCTACGGTAACCCCCACGAGGCCGTCCGGCTCAAGCAATAGGTCCTCCTCGCGAATCTGGATGAACCAGCGGGGGCTGGTGTGGTCGCGTGCCTCCAGCACCTGCCGCAGCGCGCTCCAGTCGTAGGAGTACGGTGTAGGATCTCCGCCTCCTGGAAGCTGGTACGTGTGCCGCGAGATTTTGTCGCTGAAAAGCTGTGAAATGGTAATTGGCGGTGAGGTCGTATCGAGGTGCGAGTCATTGGCATTCAGCCACGCCACGAGCTCTTGCCTCGCCACCTCCGCCTTCGCCACTTTCGTCGCTGACGCGCGGCCAGTCGACGACCTGGCTGACTTTACCGGCGACTTCACCGCCTTAGTCGCCTTCTTTTTCGGCGGCATGATGCAAAGCCAAGGAAGGAGGTGGTAATGAGTGGAAGACTTCCGACTGCCAGTGAACTCAAATAGGTTCCCTGTGACGCGTGTGTTGTGGATAGCGATAATGAAGGGGATGGGGGGGGGAGGAGTGAGCGTAAGTGCCTGAGGTAGCCCCGCTGTGACAACGCAACAGTCGGGAGTTCGTTACTTCTACATGGCACCATCGTCTGCTCCGACGCGCCCCACGCAGCTGTCCCGTAACGGCAGCATGTGCATTTGATCCCTCCATGCGGAGCGATGACCCGGGAGACGAGGTGCGGAGAAGGGGCGCCAACTGGGCAACGCGAAGAGCGCTCAACTCCCCGCCAGCAACACTACGTCTGAGGTCCTACTTTTTTTGAGAAGCACACCCACCCACGCTTCTCTTTTTCCCCTCTCCACTCTCACCTTGTAACAGCCCTCAGTATCATTCCCTCGCCCCCAGTGTCCAGGTAGCCGTTTTTTTTTTTTGGCAATGAGGTGGCCACGATCCATGTTCCAGGGCTCCATGGGTGACGTGGTAGATGGAAAATGGCTCCTCGAATAGGCGCAGTTCGCCAGTCATGGTAGCTTCAGCCGCCGTGGGGCCGATGCACCGCGCGCCGGTGGTCAAGCTGGGGGGGGAGGGGGAGGGGGAGGGAAATGCCTCCGGCATCAAGGCCGAGCGCCAGCACACCCTCCCTCCTGTTTCTCTCACTACGACCTTATCCCCACGCCACAGGCACAGAACCAGGTTCACTATGGCTACACCTGCAGGAAATAGTGCGTGTTCAGCATCCGCTCTAACGTCAAAAGTCGTTGGTGCCGCGTCGCGCGAACGCTCTCAAGGTCGTCCAGATCTTCCAGAAACTCACTCAGGAAGCAGTAGTGGGATAAGTACTCGAGCGCTAGTGATCTCATGTGGTGCACGAGAAGCAGCACGAGCCCCTGGTCATAGTTCTGCAGATGCGTCACGCTGACAATCTCATTTCTTGCTCCAGGGCCGCCCGTTGGTTCACCGCCGTGCCCACGGCCCATGCTTTGATCACCCCACTCGAGCGACGTACTACCGTGGCCCAGCCCCGTCCACCGTCGCGCGGCTGCGAGGTCGCCGAGCTGCCCGCTTTCCGCGCCCCCGCCAAAACTGAAATCGTCGCCGCGCTCGGCGTATGTAACGACCCGATGGACGGTGCGCCAGTATGAGCGCATCCGCTGGTGTACCGGCCGCACTTTCGCGCAGTAGTGCCTCCACAGCAATAGCGACGTCATTGCGACGAGACCGACGCAAGGAACCAGTGCCATGATCTTGAAGTTGAGATCATTGCCGTCCAGTACGTCGTCCATGCCATTGACCACCCGACTCACCTCCAGTTGCTGGTGCGTCAGCTGAATCAGCATTAGCCGAAGGAGGTTCCCAAAGAGGGCACTGCGTATCGGGTGGCGAATAGCTGCCTCGTAGTGAAGACTGATCAGCCCGTAGCCTGCTTGATCGACAACACCGGCGCGAAGGCAATCCTCGGCACGTGACTGGATGCCGTTCAGGTACGCCTCTGGTGGGTCCATGAGGTAGTCTGCATGGTAGTCACGGATGATTTTCGCAAGGGATACAATTTCCGATTCCCAGGCGCGCTTGCGCGCTTCCACTCCAGCCCGCTGTGTGAATAGCGTCGCATACACTGCCTTGACGGGGAACTCCACATAGTCACGCCCGAAGCGACTGCAGAAGCCTTTCGTCACCGTCACATAGCTCTTCAGCTGCTTCAATGAATGTGACGAGAGCCACGCAACAGGGGCCACCACAGCGGTCACCGCCACGACTGCCCGCATCCACATCCACCCCTTCGGTGGGGCCTGGGTCTGCTGCGCGAACGAACCCCACGCGCTGAGCCACCGTCGCGCCGTGCGAACCGTGTGGTGCAGCTGCGCCACACCTTCGCACAGAGGCACCTCTCGCAGATTCGTCAGCGCGTTCATTTGCAAGGCCGGTTGCCTCGCTTCTGCCGTCACCGTCTGGATCCCCTCATCGCCGCTGTTAAGAAAATCATGAGCCGAGAGCGGTGTCGTTTCGGAGCACTCGGGGTCCTGCCCTCGTGGGGGGTAAGGGACACCCCATTGCTCATCCGATCGCAGCTCCCGCTGGCATGCCTTCGCCGCCGAAGCATGCCGGCGTCCCTTCTTCTGGGGCCACGGAGTTGCCCTGGCTACCCGGGGGCTCGACACGTTGCAAAGCACATTCAGCTCGTCGGGTAACTGTTCATCTTCCTCTCCACTCAGGTGAATCACTGACCGCTGCAGCATGTTTGCGATGCCGTTAATGGTGAGCAAAGAAACTGCAGACACCTCGGCAAGCGGATTAAACACTTCATCGTGGAGGCATTTGTCGTCATCACATCCGTCGGCAGACCCTACACCTCCCTCAGTGTGCTGAAGCATCGAGCGCGGAGGGCGCGTCGATAACGACGCCTGTTGTGAGAAGCTACGTTTCTCAGGGGATTGCTGGTAGTCACCGCAAAAACAATTCCCCCCGACGGTGCTGCGAGCGAGATCGCACGTGGGAATGGAAATAACAAGGTTCGGTGCCACGCGCGAGACACCATTCTTGTGGCCAAGGCTTGGGGGGCTTGTGGGTGACTGCTTCGTCGAGTGAAAACAACACATCGACGAATTGCTGGCGGAGGTCGTTTGCTCTATGTCTGCGCCCCGGTAGCCCCCCTGATTGCCGGTTGACGTCGGTGCGCGCTGTGGCGGCAGACGCTTCTCCACTCTCGCAGCTGTCGGTGAGACTGCCGGCTTCAGCGACGCCTGGTGTGCGCGCTGCAGCCCAATGAGCTCTTCCACGAGCTCGTCTTCAAACTCCGCCGTCCCGTGGAGGCTACTTAGGGTTGTGTTCATTCGGTCCAGCGCGGCACTTACGGCCCCCAGACTGTCGACCACCACGTGGATGAGAACCTTGAGGGCTGCTTTCCGCGAGAGAACGGTGCTGCGGTGGCGGTTGTACATGGCGGCCCACCCGCTGCGGTACCACTCGCGCCACCAGCTCCAGCTGGACAGCGCTGCGTGGATGGTCGACTGCACCCCGTGCAGCTCCGCCCACGACCAGTAACACTGACACCATGTCAGGTAGCCGTGAAGCGCGGCGATCTCCCGAAGAAGGAGAATTGCAAACGTGCGCGTCAGGATCAGCACGCGAAACCAGATAAGAGTGTCTCGTATTCTGGGTCGGAGCGGAAGGGAGTTGAAAATATCCTTCACGATACTCACTGCCCCAGCCCGCGTCATGCCGTCAGTAATCACGCGCGTGGACATCTGCGGCGGCAAGCTTGACGCAAACATGGTTGCCGACGAGCTGCGGTGAATGCCGATTGCCGCATCACGTACGGTGCCGCCCCTGCGCCAAAAGGCAAAGGCACAGGGCAGCCATCCGATAAAGCGCCGCCCCCCGCTCCCCTCCTCCGTTTGTGACGCGGCAGCGTTCGCGGGGGGAAGCTGGCTCTCTGGCTCGCGCCGCGGCCGTAAGAGTGGTTGCGCCGAAGGTGAGGTCTCATCCAGTGATCCGCCTGCATCCGAGTTCGCCCGACTGGAACCGACTCCGCAGCCACTGGCTGCTACGCCAGCGATGCGTGAATGACCACGGCTGACGCCGATATCCCGATCACAGACTGTGGCCCCCAGTGGTGCAAGTGGTGGGGCCCCCCTCTTTGGATTCGCGAGCTCACCTGCGACGGTGCGAGCTTCCGGGAAGTCGCTCGGGCGCCCGGTCAGCGCTTCCGCACCTGCGCCAGGAGATGGGGGCCAAGGTACCTCGCCACCACCGCTGTGATCCTCCTCCTCGTCGATGGGCGCTCGCGCACACGTGGTGTCACACCGCGCATCTGGCGCTCCGGATGGCTCCATTCGTGCCGCCGTGCCACCTGAAGTGGTTCCGTCAGCCGATGCAGCACGCGGCACATTTTCGGAACACCTAGGCGTGGCCCCTCGGGGGGATGTGAGAGAGTCGGCGGCCTCGCTGCCCGCCTCCAGAACGTGAAGCCACTGCACCGCCTCGAGAAATACATCGATTTTACGTAGATTTGTCAGCTGCTGCCGCACTACCTCCTCGGACACCAGCGTCGCTACGACTTCGTCGGCAACGGGACGCCGAACCGACGGGCTGTGGATGAAGCGGAGAAACACCTTCCGCGAGCGAGCCTCGATCGCGCTCGCGAAACGGTTCTTCTCAGATTCACAATATCGTTCGTGGTAGTTCATGGCGGCCACATCACTACGCATTTCTCGCCCACTGCGACATCCACAGCGGCTACGACTGCGTGCTTACTCGTGTGCGTGTGCGAAGGTGTGCGATCGCTCCCGGTGCCACGTTGCCTGTGCGACTGCCAGTGTGGCTAGGGGGGAGAGTGAAGTGCTGCTGCCACCGGGCAGGCCCCCGGCGCACCAGCAACGCCGATCGGCGATTGCCCCAGCCAGCGCATGGCGCCCCGTCTCCCCAAGGTCGCGCGCGTATACACACCAACATGCACCTGCCCTCAAACGTACACGCACTGAGGCATGAGCCTTTTTGCCGATTCGTCGGACGCAGCGTACGCACCGCACGCTGGGTCCCCCCGTAGGAGCATGGACCGTAGCCGCTGTACCTCCACCAGCAACACACCACTTCATTCCAGTGCCGGCCCCATACTTTTGATTGCCGTCGCCGTCGCGCCGGCGCTGCGTGCGGACAGGGCCACCTCTTTTCCCCGCCCTACACCCGCCGGCACAGTTTCCCACCCCTCTCTCCCGCCTCAGTGCCAAGAGAGAGTGTGAGAGAGAGGGGGGGGGGGTTAGAGAGGAGAGAAAGAGAAGGACAGAGGGGGATCGGGTGCGCGTTTCACCAACGCACCCATCAAAAACAATTTTAACGCCCAAAGCACAACCACAAAGATGTTGCGAAGGGGAATGGCATCCACCTCGCCGGTGCTGCGTGGACACCACCACGAGCGCCGCGGGCGTGCTCAGCTACCTGCCGCGCCGCTCCGTTCCACACCAGACGCATACACCCCCCCTCTATCGAAACATAAGAGGTAACATCACCCGGACCCCGCACAGAGGTCGCCGACGCCCACCATTACACCTCCATTTACACCACTCTCCCAACCTCTGCCGAAGACCCAACCTCACCATCAAGCACCACCGTCTGTCGTCTTGCTGTAGATCAGCGTAGCCCCTCGAGCCGCGCATGATCAGCAAGGGAGCGTGAGGGAAAAAGTGATGTAGAGAGACAGAGAGACGGAGAGACGGAGAGAGAGGGAGAGAGAAAAGCTGGGTTGTGCTTGGGTTGAGTCACGCCACGGCGCGCCATCCACAGCGGCTCCCAATCCACGTACGTAGCCAAAGTTAATCCTGACACAGATCACAAACACCCCCCCCCCCACTCACCCCCACACCAGGCTCCATAC